>MOOZ01000017.1:491160-501604 GCA_002930495.1 Cecropterus lyciades | reverse complement strand
TGTGGCTAAACTTACGTGAGACTTTGATCTTACCTAGGATTGATTACAGATATTTAAGAGCGGCAGTAGCCACTTACTATCTGGTGGGCTGCATGCTCGTTTGCTACTTCCATACTATAAAAAAAAAGTAAATCTCAATACGAATATATTTAAAATTGATCAAAACTTTACTAAAGTATTCTTTACATTATACTATGAAATGACAAAGAAATTATGTTTTTCTCCTTTCTAAACTCAGATATAAGATAGCTTATACAATACTAATAATAAAAGAAAGAGAAAATGATATCCTTTTGATATAAACTACAAATAAAGCAGTTATTTTTATTTTACAAAACATAGCTATACTTAATCGATCTAATAGAAAACGTCATTATCATAAAGGAATCGTTGTATCAATAAATTATATTGACTGTTTACCACTTATAAACTGAATTAATTATAACAGTCCATAATTAGATGCATGATATGAAATGATAGAACGGGTTATCATCCAGTTTAAAGAGATCTCTTATTTCATTCAAAGATCTATTTAATCGCAATGAATAAGGTGCCAAACTAGATAACGATGAAGGAAATTGCTTTGTATAAATATTACTTTAAACACAAAAGTTGTGTTATTATTACAACCACAAAGCGTGAATTCAAACAAATAAGTTTTTGTACTGACATCTTACATTAGAACTGAATAAAGTTTAATGATATAAATAATTATTTATTTTAAACCCGACAAAAAGAACCATTCAAGTTTAATGGTTGAATAAAAAATGCAACAAAATATACTCACTTTTTCGATACCAGCCTTCTTATGTTCATGAATCCTAAAGAATCCATAGAAGAAACTCAAAATATACAAGGTAGCACTTAGAGCGAAAACACCATAAAGACCGATTTTTCGCACTAATATCCCACTAAGAGCAGCACCCACAGGAACTCCTAAGGAGTAAAACAGATTCACAATGCCTATCCTTAAAGTTCTTTGCTCCTCAGTTGTTATATCTCCAATATAACTGAAAATTCCCATGAACATGGTAAACCAGCCACCGGTAAGCGCAGGAAATATTGCTTCAGTAACAGCTGCAACTTCTACTGGAAGTTCGTAGAAGAAGTATGTGTTCACGATCAAACCTAAACTTGTAAGGAACTCGCCAATTATAGGTAGAAGCATACAAAATTTTCGCTGGCCAACTCTGTCACTATACGCCCCAAGAAATATCAAAATTCCACATGGCAAGAATGATTGCAACACTGTCTTCCAACCAGTTACAGAAGCAACTAGTGTTTGTACTGCTTCCTCTTCGGCGGTATAGTTCATAGTATCTCTAAGAGTAAGGGCGTCACATATGTGGTGTTCAAACTTCAAGTTAACTCTACAAGCCTTCTCTAAATATAAGTTCTGTGTAGCTAACGCGGAAAGAACTGATGGCATTACATAACAAGCCAATATCGGTTCAACCGTTATGAACGAAATCATTCGTCTTGCTTTTTGGTAGAAATTTAATTCTTTCCAACTATCATCGTCAAACTTTTCAGATTTGTTGTTGATCTCTGCCTTTCCCATTTTATTCTTTTTGATACTATTTCTTATCACGTTCGTTGCGTTTAAGTCACCGTCACCATTTGCGTTAGATTTTTTCTCTGCAACTTTTTCATTTTCTTTGTCCACTTTTTTGTCATCTGCGTCCATTACTACGTAACGCGAATCTGAAACAAGATTTTTTATTATTAGCAACATTACACGGCAACATATTTATGTAAAATGTTGAACATATACCATTTTTTTAACGTACAGGAAAGTTTCACATATTACTCAGCGGGCTTTTGTACCTCGGATTAGTAAATGCGTTAATGTTCCTAATGCCGGACGTTGTAATCATTTCATGATTGCTCTGTACTTATTGCAATCGTCGGTGACTGTTGGACGGAATTAACTTTACCTAGTCATAATGTTTTAGCATGTTACTAGATTGTCATTCCCAGATTCAGTAACGCAGGCAGCAAAAGTCGTTTAGGTACCTTCTGAGAAAAAATATTTCTTGCGACTTCAACCAACAAACTAGATACAACGCGGATGTTTACAATGTCTGATTGAAAAATTAGTTCTCAACAATAGAATGTAATTAAATGGCTCATGATTAGATTCTGACTATTCTATTGGAACTAAATTCTACATTAACCAAGTACATGAATTATTGTTCATCGTATTTAAGACAATAATATTACACGAATAATTTATAAAATAGTATTAGTTGTTTAAGCTGGAGACACTAAGATGAAATATTAGAGATAAACGATGCAACAAAATTACATTACCGAATGTATGATGCGACTTTTGTGACCTCGCATGCAAAATACTGTGTTATCGCCAAACTTGACGTACTTGAAGCAGATAATAAAGCTAGTTTTTTATTTAGCCTATGATAAACAGGTAATCGTTGCGGATACACGGCCATAGGTCTATTTGATGTATTTTGTGAGGACAACTCGACAATAAGTCGTAACAAAAACCGTTAAGCGGTGTCATCTCAGCGACCTCGCTTATCCATGATTCCGTGGTTCTAATCAAGGTTAGATTGGGTTCAATACGCATTTTAAACGCAGTTCTGCATATGCAAAAACCTTATTGCTATGCAAAAAGAAACGTCACGGGGTTTTATAACTTTTTGGTTAAGTTAAGTTACTATCTCATAAATATTAATAGGCTAGTATAACACAGTTTAGTACCGTTTTATCTTATTTTTGTTATTCAATTTACTTTCGTTTTATTTTTTTGTTTACCAGATATGAAAAGGTTTAGAGATTTAATAAATAAAAAGTTGAAAATATTATTACTATTTTGATTGTATTTTCGTTTAGTGGGCAAACACTTATTTCTTAAATTCTTCAGTTTTAATAATCCTAATCTATATATATATATAATATAATCCTTTGTCCTGAATGACTGACTGACAGATCATCGCACAGCATAAACTGATCGCAGAAACGTGAAACTTGAAGGGTATGTTTTTGGATGACGTAGGCATAAGAAGTGATTTTCCGAAATTCGATCCCTAAGGGGGTGAAAAGGACAGCGTGATTCCTTGGTCCAATTTACTTCAAATTTAGCAAAAACATTCTTTAACATAATTCATGGAAGACATGTATGTTATTTTAGTGAAACTCATAGCCTAACCGGGTTAAAAATGGGTAGAAAGATAATTTGATATCAATACTCTTTAGTGTTTTTGATTGAAATAACATTTTATTTTGACACACGTTGAAAACTCAAACATGTGTCATGATAAAAATTAATATATTGTCTTTTTACGGCTTTCTTTCTACAGATTAATCAAAATATTATATTTTTTATACTTGATTTAAATTTAATATAACTAGAGGTGAATAAATGGAAGCAATACTGGTTGGAAACGGAAATCATCGTAAACGCAATTGAAGTGAGATGTGATTGAATCTTCATCACTTCCTATTCCATGATCTTGGTAGGTACATGACATCACAACTAGATGGAGGGAAATCCACACGATTTGAACGATCAATTAACAGATCAACTGACAATGCTACTAGGTCCTTGTATGTAAATTGAAATAAGGAAATTCACAATGTACCAAAAATTGGGAATTTCCCTAACTCAACTTCCGACTATTTCGTCTATTTTCATGTTTAACATTTTTACGTAATAAAATGTTTAACCAATATAAAGTATTATTATAAAAGTATGTCGCCAGCATTACTAGCAATTTACTTCTCATATATTTTCTCATGTATTAAGTTAATCAATACATATTTAGCCGGCATGGATAAATGAGGATTATTGTCATTTAAAGATAATAGTCACGTCTAAAAGGATAATAATGAATTGGTGATAACATTATCAGTACAATAAAGTTAAAATAATGTGCAACTTGCTATTTTATTTTATTAGCATTTAAAAGTGTGCATTACTTTCAAAAGTTTTTTTTTATAAGTTTTCATGCCTTTAAAATATTATCCCTTAAATGTCAATTGAGACATTTTAAATTAAAATTCAAGCGAAACACCATCCAAATGAAGATAAGACAGAAAAAAGATTGTGATGATGATTTTATGGTATTTTCTGAAAACAATCGTTGGACGAAAGTGTATGAAACGCACTTTAAATTTTGATCACATTTTAAGAGAGAACAAATATGAAACATGAAACAAACAGAAAAACGTGCTGAAAAGTTTGAGTTAGTGAAGACAAATCTCACAAGGATATCAGATTAAAAAATTGTATATAAACAAATATAAAACAATTACGTAACAAGAGGCGTAAATATACACATTCACACACTAATCATAATTACCTTATCCTGGCTTAGTGGATTGTTTTGTTACAAGAACACGTATTTAATAGATAAACTGCATTCAAAGAACGGAAGTATGTTAACGTTGCCTTGCTATAAGAGTTTGTTTGTGTTTATCTGAAAAACGCAGCAAAGTTTAGAGGCATATTTTGGACACCGGACACACACTGTCAACAATAACAAATTACCCAGTTCAGACTATTAGACATGATGACAAAATGAATATTCCTAAGGTAATAGAAAAAAAACGCGGTGCAATTTCGAACATATTTACAATATCTGTAGTACTAACCATAACATTATATGCATATAAAATTACAAAATCTGATTTTAGCATTGCGGCTTTTATTACACCTCGTAAAATATTAGGTCCATACGATTTATAGTCCATAAAACAAACAAAACAAGTACCTAGATTTATGAGTAAATGTAATGATGATTATCCGTTATATGGTAATTTATACAGTTTAAAACAAAAATGTAATGAAGATGGTTCATATCAGGGACTTAACTTTAGTAATTAACAACGTCAACGTCTTACAAAATTATAAAGCGTGGAAATCCCGGAAATATTAATATGTTTTTTCCAGTGTTTTTTTTCTTAAGTATAAGTTCATTACGGATAGATTTAAAGCAACGTACGTGTTCTCAACAATACAATAAGTAGATTTTGCTATCAACTACATGAGAGTTAAAATGTTAAAGTTAACTTTGTAAGAATTCACGCAAGATTCATTAGTCATACGTAAATTTGTAGAGGGAATTTTTTTATACGATTAGAGTAGCAAATGAGCATGCAACCCACCTGATGGTAAGTGACTCCTGCCGCCCTTGGACATCTATAATCAACCCTAGATAACATCAGCGTCTCACCTGTGGTTGGTCACAGTTGTTTTGCTACTCCTGAGAACTTAGTTGGAACTCTTCGGATTAATAATTATGTCTTCTTTATCACACCCTCCTAACCATAATTCAGCAGCAATTAAAACTACTGTTATTAGGCAGAAATAAGTGCGGCGGTGGTGCTTCCGGAGTAGAGCCACAAAGAGTTCTACTACAAAATATTAGATTTTACCTTCAAAATAAAAGAAGCAAAACCTGATGGAATTTAAAGCATTTCAGGAATACCGTAGAAATCTATACAATGATGTAGGTTTCCTATATCTAATCTAAATCCATTAAAACCAACTTATGCTTGCTGATGGGTAGAAAAAAGAACGTAGCAATATTTTGAAGTTTAGAAATCACAAAGGCTTACATATTTACCCACTTTAAGCCAAAATAATGAATACTTTATCATCTTTTACCAATTACTGCCTGTAGTCGGTACTTTTTTTTATGGTATGGAAGTAACAAACGAGCATGCAGCCCACCTGATGATAAGTGGCTACTGCCGCCCATGCACATCTGTAATCAACCCTAGGTAAGATCAAAGTCTCTCCTAAGGTTAGTCACAGATGCGTTGCTACCCCTGAGGACTAAGATGGAATGTCTCGAAAAAGTATGTCTCCCTTACCACACCCTTCAGACCAGAACACAACTGCGCAAAACACTGCTGTTATTAGGCAGAAATAGGTTGTGTTGGTGTTTAGTATGTGCGTGTGTTTGATATTTATTTTTAATTTTTAGCTTAATTGCAATAACAGTTATTATAAGTAATCACATAGATCCCTTCACTCAGTATTATGTCGTGATTGCAAAATAAACATTGGCCTTGTCACCAATATTTAATTGCAATAAAATAGGTGCTTGCATGCCATAATCTTCTATATAAATAATTCCGTCAAGGGGTACGGTAGACTTGATTGAAACCTTACCTAAATACTAAAACAAAAAAATATTGATTTCGAGTATTTTTTTTAAATAAGTGCAAATAGTCGCCATATTGGGCACTCGGATGCCATCTTGAATTCCTTAATGCCGATAATAATAGGATAAACATGCCATCTAGCGGAGTTAGTTATCTTACATATGAAGTTTTGATATTGTATACTAGATGGCGTTACAAAATTTTACATCGAATTTCTGCATCATGCTGCCGCGCTTTTCAAACTGTTCGAACGAAAAACGTGTGTAGGTTCGTATAAATATGCTAGGAATTTGAATTTGGGTGTCGCTAGCACTGGAACCAGTACAATAAACTGTAAACTAGCTACTACAAATGGCGGCGTCTAGAGAAACGGCAGCTTTTTCGAGTATCTGATTCTACGTCTAAGGTATAATACCTTTTAGTTTATTATAACTACAAAAATATTTAACTACATTTTGTAAAAGATTATGTATGAGTCACATTTCAACCGAGCGAAGCCGGGTTTTTATCTAGTCTATAAATATAATATAAACGTAAACGTTTACGCTTTCTACACTCATAGTTTGACAGTAGGATTTTCTCCCATTTCGTGGGTGCCATGGACATACAAAGACGAATACACAAACACCCAGAATAGAAATCTAAACCATTCCTACCATTCAGATCTGATCAGTCTGTCTGGCCGGGGATCGAACCCGGGATCCACTGCGTGTCAGACCGGTGTGTTGACCGCTCCACCACGTGGGTCGTCAAACATCGTGTACCTTTTTCTTTTCAGAATTTACTAGTGATAGATCTAGTGTAGGTAATGACCGGGGAAGTACCACCGCCACACCTATTACTAGCGTGAAGAAGTTGTCGCGTTTCGGTGGAAGGATATGGTTGCTGGCTCGCTTATATACGATGTGAACATCTTAGCCCTCGGGAGAAGCAACGCATCTGTGATCGACTTCAGATAGACCCCTGTTCTTTTTGAAATTACTTACAGATGTTCAAGGGCGGCAGTCGCCATTTACCATCACGTGGACTGTAGGTACGCTCGTTTGCTACCTCAATCTGATAGAAAAAAGAATAGATCTACGCCGAGCTACGGTAGATAAATACCTACACGTCGATGTTAACATGCAAGGCGTGATTTATTTTGTTGAATGATTTTCTCAAACATCGATACGCTTAAGTCAAAGGATTGTTTTGCAAACAATCCGCTGTTTGGCGATCAAGCGACGATACCACACATTGTTATACGCACAATGCAATATTTGACTTTTTAAGTCGATAAACGTAACACTTTTGTTTGAAGGTCGCTGCGAAGTTTAGACAAAGAGATTTATCTAATTAAGGCCAATCTATTTATGAGTGATAGAACTAGTATAGTTTGACACACACCTAATTCTAGGGTAAAACAGTTCCAATGATTCGATGCCAGAATAAGTTACATATGAGGCAGCCGCCTTTGTCCTCATTTTGACAACATCCATGGCTTTAGATTCCTATGTATAAAGATCACAGATGTCCATGGGCGGCAGCGACCACAGATACCACGATTACATGCTAATTTGCTGCCATAATTTTATATAAATAAACTAACTGAACTACGTGCTTTGTTATTCTTACTGTAAAATTATATTATATACTTCATTAATTTAATATATTTAATATTACAGCAAGAAACCTGGTATTAATTTTCATATATTAATTTGAATGTATGTTAACAAAAAATTCGGTAATGAAGTAATCATTATGGCATTATTTATTTTCCGTAGGTAGATTACAGAGAGACTTTTTTGTTTTATAAATTTCTGCATAAGTTAATTAAAGATGTATGAGTTCTTGGATTTATAACGAACTGTGAACTACTAAATACAGAAAAATATAATACTCGAGTTCCGGTTAAGTGTGTACATATTACTTGTCCTTATTATTTCGAGACTATCTCACAAAGAAGTATATAACTAGCACACAGCTGGCAGGCAATAACAAATCAGCAATTCTAATAAATGATCGTGTAAGATTGGATTGGTAACCACCATAATTTTACATGAATCTCTCTACGTTTCCTAAAGCACGTCTTCGAGATGGTTAATATATTGTATTATATTATATAATCTTTAACTGGGCTATAGTGCACCAATATGATAAAAAAATAACAAAAAATAAGACCGACTTCCATGCCACAAAAAAGTAAAAAATAATTCAAATATATGTTGGTTTAGTACAAAGACAGTACATAGATCTGAAGTCGACACTCATATACCTACTCTTAGAACATAGTTTCGTCGTCTTGATCTAGCGAAGTATGTTGAGTTCCTGATATATTATAAATTCTTTGAAATCGAACTGAAATTTTGAGCTTGAGAACAGAAATATAGCGGTAATTTTCCGCATATAAAAATAATTATTTTAACTTATTAACAACTATTTACCTACTTGTCATTTCATTAAACGCCAAGGCTTTTTGTCACTCAATTTTTTTGTCGGTTTTTCGCGCAATTGTCGCAAAAACTCACATTACGAATGTTTTTGAATTAAGTAAGTAGCAAATAATAATACACCTGATTGTTGGTACCTAGTTATAAATGATGAGATTCAGTAGTTGTTGCAATCTTGCAAACATATTTATTTTAAGGATCATTAAAACTAAATATGTAGAACCAACGAAATATGTAAACCACACTGTTTGCATTATATAAAGAGCCCTAAGTATTTTATTACAAAATTCAAGTAGCATACGAGCATTAACGAACCATCCAAACACTAACGGATGCAAAATTTTCGTTTTTCTTGACCTTGCCAAAAATACTTTGATGACGTAAATAAGTCCAAAAGTTAGCAAAAAAAAAACTTTTTGTTGACCGTGTTTCATTAGACTGGGATGGACTTAAGAACGTCATTTTCGACATTTTCTTAGCTCCTAAGTTTTTACTCCAGAAACTTTATTTGAATTCATTATTACCTAGATACTGAAAGGATATATTTATCACTTAGATCTACACGTAGCTTTAGAGCGAAACGGTAATCCCTCACATATCAGAGCCGTACGGTGATCACTACATCACGGGATCTTACAACCATCATATTGTTGTACTAAGTAGGTAAAAGCTGACCCAACAGAAATTTTCCTGTCTTAACTATGAATTTGAACTCGCTGTCAGTTGACAGTTGTTATTCATTTGTCAGTCTGACAGTTATGTCAAACACTATTTACAATTGTGTAATGTAACCTACATTACACAATCTTATATTGTCGATGATCGTTTGGTTTTCTTAATTTTTCTTATTTTCCACGCACACTTCATAAGTTTTTGTTTTATAAGGTCCTTCTGCTGTCTATAAGAAAGTTTAAGGGAAATAGGGATTCATTTTTATATATATAGATAGATTATATTGTGTTTTATACTCATGAAAAACAATTTAAAAGATTGGCGCAGTTGAAGTATTCAAAGAAGATTTTGCAATTGATTGTACTCATGGGAATAACAACACAAATTAGTAGTTAACAAAATGCCCGCCACTGAACAATACAGTGATGAACCATGTATTTTGTATCCGACATTGTATTCTTTTGATTAGTGTACAGTCACCCACAAAATAGACTATAGCTTTGAAAAGATACAAAGCGTTATTCAGTTTAAACTTGTTTACGAGCTGTACTTAATCGTCCTTTTGTGCGGTTTGCACAATTAAAGTACACGACAATTTTATTTTAAGGCTAGTGGCTCACTAGTATGAATGCTAGTTAAACGATACTGTAATACAGAAAAATTGTATTCAAGAAACAATTAAATGCTATAATAACGTCATCCCATATTTTAGTCCAGATAAAAATATTAGATCCCGTATACCATATTGTGTCCAGATTCGGTCAGCAGCTTTCACGTGAATGGCAACAAAACATATGCATCCATTACAAACTTTCATTTTTATAGTATACCTACTAGATTTTTCGGCTGCTACGCTCACTTGGGTCATATTTCACACTGTCACACGGTCAGGTCATAAACTATCTTGTGTGGTAAATTTGATCCAAATCCGATTAGTAGTTTTATGCGTGAAACATCAATTGATCCTCACAAACTTTCATTTTTATAAGATAAAGTAACATACAACGGGACATAACATCAGGAACTATATGTTTATTGGCTTTTTTTATCTGATTGAAATAGCAAACGAGCATGCAGTTCATCTGATGGTAAGTGGTTACTGCCGCCCATGGACATCTATAAGCAACTTCATATAGAACATGGGCTCTATCTAAAGTCGATCTTTTCTTTCTTTTTTTTTTTATAGTATGGAAGTAGCAAACGAGCAT
>MOOZ01000017.1:457468-472632 GCA_002930495.1 Cecropterus lyciades | reverse complement strand
TTGTCTGCGTTAGAAACTGCATCAAACCTTTTACCAAATTTAAATTGATTTTGGTTTGACATTTGGTCATCTTGAGGTGATATTTGGTCTTTATTTCATTTAAATCCATCCATAGTATTAAAAGTTATTAAAATTAAAAATATGTTACAATTTTAAACGTAGAGTATGTAGAAATGAAACCGCGGAGCACAGCTAGCCTTTGGATGGGTTAATATTGATCTGTCTAAAACGGTTCAAGGTTCCTATTTGCAATATTTAAAAAACGCCAAGTATAGCTAAATTAAAAGTTATTTTAAAATCTAATCTGCTGTTTTTCATGGTTTTTATGCACCTTTATCACAATCTTCTAAACCACAGTAGTTAACGATAAAGTATAGAAATTATTACCAACTCTTTACATCCATTAACATTTGTGCTATAAGGAGTAGATAATTCGCGAATGTTTTTTTCTATATGCTACTCTATTCTCTACTATTTCTAGATACTATATTTACTCTTCAATCATTCGATTATTCACCATGTTGCCTAAGTCTACACTATGTCTTATACCTTCACTTACTGAGTATGAAAGCATTTTTGTTTCTCGAATGAATGTTAAGTAAAAAAACTTAGATTATGCCTCATTAAGTGCTATGTTAATAGAACTGTGTTTTTAATTGTTAATACTGCGGATTTATATACATAAACAAATATCCAACGTAAATAACATTGTATGAGGCCGTAATAAATCGTGTGTGAAGTTGCAACATCAACAATGCACATTCTCGCGGTTTATCTAACAACTAGATAATCGCACCTTGATATTTAAGACATCTTTGCCTAAAGTGGCTTGCAATTAATGAAACAAAGTCAAGTGTGTCTTATAGATAACACACATGTTAATTGAACAAAATAGAAAATGCAATTTATATATGTATATCAAGGATTTTATGAATTAAAAACATGTAACAATGAAGATTAAATTGACGCCAAATTATTAATATATCAAAAACAATGGTGACTCTACATAGAAAATTACAATTCGCAAGGTTGACAATAGAGTTATCAATATAATTTAATTATTGTTATTAGTGTTCCTCAAGTCCAATTTCGAGCTTATAAAGTTTTTTTTATTATCTTTTTATTTATCTTATTATTATTATTATTTATTTATAGCTAATGAGCATGCAGCTCACCTGATGGTAAGTGGCTACTGCCGCCCATGAAAATCTGTACTCGGCCACAGATGCATTGCTACCCCTGAGTACTAAGATGAAATGCCTCGGAAAAGTATGTCTTCTGTACCACACCATTCAGACCAGAACACAACAGCGCACAACACTCCTGTTATTAGGCAGAAATAGGTGTGGCGGTGGTGCTTCAGGAGTCGAACCACAAAAAGCTCTACCGCCTTAAACAAAGAGACTTTTTAACTTTAGGCTGCGTCAATAATTATCAAACAAAAAAAGAAAATTGGTTCACAAACAAATCAGGTTAAATACTGAAGAAAATTATGTTTTGTCTTTCATTATAAAGTGAAGTCCTTGGAGTCTAACTTTAATACAATTAAAATACGATTGAGCTTTGTATCGCTGTCATTATAATTCCAAAATATATTTAGAAACATAAAGTTTCATATATTATTACTACATTAGTTTTTATAGCAAGTTCTGAAATAAGATAAGTACTTAGTATACAATGCCCCTACCTACGAGTACCTATACGTAATTTACAGAAATTAAATATGTAAATGCATTTAAAAAGTTATGTACGGTTTTATGAAACTACAATGCAAATGAAACTTATTATTTTGTTAAAAGTTTGGTTCATTTATTTAAATCAATAAAATAAAAATAAATAAACAAACAAAATCGCGATCATATTGGCCTTGGCTACTCTGTTGAGCGCTTTGCACTTTTCCCTTACCCTGCAGCCGAGTGTATGCGACATGCATCAGATAGAATAAAAAAATACTCATCGGAAAAACAGTTTCACTTTAATAAACTTAGTTTTTTATATTAACTTAATAATTGAAAATATGTTCTGTTCCATCTGTTTTTCCATCTGTACGGAAATCTTACTAACAGTAAACTTAGTACATGCTTATGCAAATGGAAATTGAAATGGATAAGGGATTTAAGTAATAAAAATTCTTTATATTAAAGAAACGCCTTACAGTAAACAAATAAAAAATAAGAAATTACTTACCTCAATTGCCACCAATATTCATTCCAGTTTTCCAAGGAACTATTGGCGAACACTTCCCATCGCCACTTGTCCAACACATACGCGTAGGCCATGAGAGGGAACTTCTCCAACGCCAGCCAAAGGAGATGGTTCATCGTAGCCTTCTCTCCCGTCGCCACCAGCGTGAAGTTCAAGGTTTGCATCTGCGCTGGCGAGGTTAGTTGCACCGCCGCGACGTCGGAGATTGCATCGTGAAACGCTAAGAGTGAACGGTACATAATACATACATATATATGTGTGTGTGTATATATATATATTATCCGTTAACGAGAAATATATTTTAAGAGACCTCGCATATTTTTTTACTAATTTAAGAAGAAACAAATATAATTACATGCAAGTTATATAAGACCACAATGTACTTGATACTCAAAGTAAAAATATCCTCCATATACAAAGAAGAAAATAGTAAATGTAGTTTTTATGTGGTATTGACATGCATCGACTTTAGTTCATAATTCTTTATACCTCTATTGAATATATATTATGTTCTTTAAATAAACAAATTAAAGTTACAACTATCAGTAGTAGTAATTATTTCTAAAATTTAAAAATATTTACGCGTAGTCCTCAAAAAAATTAATGTGAGTATATAATTGTTTATATTTAACTGATTGGTCATTTTAAATTTATGGTTCATATTTGTGAGAAAATTTTCACACAAGCAGACAACGTCGGAGAAGGGAATCTTGTATAATTACTTAAACTTACAGAGAACGATCGAATGTATGTATACACGAGTCTTTCGATGTTACAATCGCAAATAAACTGTGCCACCTTGAGCCGTGTTATGGATTTAAAGATTGCACAACCAGATCACGCAAGTTCTTAATCCTCAAATAAAATAACGATTACACAAATTGAAAGCTTTAGAGTAGAGTAATTGTCAATATTTTATTTATATGGTTAATTTATTTCGAACTTTAGTCATTAAAACTAAAATAGTATAAATTGAATTTCTATTTTTTGTATGAAATGTGCTGAGCATAATACTATTTTAAAAAAGATTTCCCAGCAAGAACTTAATTTTTTAAAGATAAACATATATTGACATGTTTGGCTAATCTAATTTTACGTTCAGTTAAATCAGTTTGACTCTCAATTGAAAGTGTCATTTTGAGCTTACAGCACACTGCAAGGGGGACGCCGGAGTACGCATGTTTCCGCGATTTGTCAAAAGCCTTTGATCTAGTTTCGTACAAGGTGTTGTGGGACAAGTTGAGGGACATGGGTGCGCCGGCGAGATTCACTTCTATCCTCAAATATCGGTACTCTCATCAAAAAATCAGGTGAGATGGGCGGGTGCTCTGTCGGACGAATACGGTTTGGAATGTGGTGTGAGGCAAGGAGGATTGAGCTCGCCTCTTTTAATTAATATTTGTGTGAACCAGCCTATTGAAGGGCAGAGAAGCATGCAGGTCGGCTGTCACATTGATAACACCTGTGTCAATAATATAAGCTATTTCTGATGACATTGTGCTGCTCAGTCCATCAATAGGTGAGTTGAGGAAGCTTACATCCACCTGCGAGACATGCGTTGGCGCACGGGCTAAAATACAACACCACTAAGAGCGAATTACTTGTATTTCAAGTGAGTAAACAGCAACCGCGCCATGTGCCGCCCGTATGTCTTCACGGTAAACCCCTGCAGTTGGTGGAAAGAATTAAGGACCTGGGCCATATTATCACCGATAACCTCAGGACGATAACATAGAGCGGGAGAGCAGAGCGTTGGAGGTGAGAGGCAATATGCTTGCCTGCAGGTTTGCTCGATGCACTACAGACGTCAAAGTCACACTGTTTAGGATGTTATGCCAGTCGTTTTATTCGAGCGGCCTGTGAGTGACTTGTTCGTGCCGAGGCTACAATACCCTGCGAGTCCAATATAATAATGTCTTCCGGATGCTGTTGGGACTGTTGTGGCGCTGCAGCACTTCAGGAATATTTGCAGAAGCACGTTGTAATGGGTTCTATGCCATCATGCGCAAAGAAGCAGCCTCCCTGCAGCAACTGCGCAATAGTGACAACGTCATCCTGATCCTCAGGATGCCGTTGCTTTGCTGCTGATCCAATCAGAGACGCTGGGTGGAAGTCACCCTGGGGTTGGCGACATACCGTTTTGATAAAGAAAATGTATATTTAGTAACAATACTAATATATTTCATAGGACACACATTGCTACTAACCTACAACGAATAAAAAATATGGATTGCTATGTGAAATAAATATAAATTAATGAATAATGTGAAGTTCACTTTTGTAACATTTTCAAGATCTAAAAAGACGCAGTAATTCACACAAGTGCAAAAAAGTGCTTCAATGTACTACGACTGTTTATTTATTTCATCTATTCGTTTTTAAAAATCTATTCGGTCAATTTAAAATACTAGGTATTTATCCCATAAATCTTAAAGTCGCAAAGTATTAGATTTATGGATTTATGTAATTATATGTATCAGCTTTTACCGGAAAATTGCTAATTCAGGAAATCCTGCGATGGCAAAACTTGATTAACGCGTCAGTTCAAATATAACTTTATGTTTCGTAACGTATATCTAAATAACCACTTTTCTACTTCTTATTTATTGCGTCTGTCTAGCTACATCAGTCAGGAAGTTTCTGTCTAATGGCAAATAATAAACATGATGTCGGTCTTGAAAAAATTAGGAGTTCTGCGAACGTTGGATTTTCCTCTTTGTAAAGCACTACAAAAAGTAAGTACATAATAATTTTTTTCTCAGTAGCCAAAGCCAAACGAAACTTAGACGTTCTTGGCTTTCCATAGTAAAATTTACAGTGTTTTAGTAAAAAAGTTAAAGTCAGTTACAGTTTAAAAACTTTACAGTGAAAAGTTGCTAACTTCGAACCATTTCTTTCATGAAATCATAATTCCATCGCATACATCCTTGTAGGATGTATGCGATGGAATTATGATTTCATTAGAAGACAAAACTGATGTTAATTAATGATTTCTTCACTACCTTACAATCAATAATAAAGTTGTTGATTGTCAATCGATTCAATATATTCTATGAATAGCGTTGTCAGTAATGTCAATCAGTTACCGTTGGTCATTAAATTTCATAATTCATGAACATGTGACAGAACATGGGTACAAGTTTATAATTACGTGTACAGTAAACAGTATTACGTCAATGCAATAAGTAACCTGTTATGTGAATATTTGTATAATCGAATAGGATTCCTGACGCCCCAAGGATTTGTCTCTAAGCGGAGATCGTTACACAATTGCACGATTCTCAGGACAATCGAATGTAGGTTATTAATAATTCATGCATTGATGAGTTATCGTCATAATTGACTTAGTAAATAGAATGCAATGACTAGCAATTTTATTTTATGTTTGATTATGGTAGGACACTTCATGAATCGAGACTTAGTGTGTGGAGACACAATCGTTATATAATTTTTTTTTCTGATAAAAATTAAAAACGCTTCAAAACGCTTGCTACATATTTAAATCCTACTGGGGGGCCATAGCCCGTCACTAGAATTTCTTCTTGTGTGCTGGGTAATATGGGCACACAAGGACGAATACACAAGCACCCAGATCCAGAACCTAATCTAAATTCATCATTCAGATGTCTGTCTGGCCCTGGATTGGCCCAACCTTGAACCCACTGCGTGTCAGACCGGTGCGGTGACTGCATCGCTACGCGGTTCATCAGAAGATAGAAATAGCAAATGCACCTTATTATCAACCCCAGGCAAAATAAGAATATAATATGAAGTCGATCATAGATGCGTTGCTACGTTAGTTCTCAGGACTAAGGAGGGTGCCGCAAGAGTGAAACCACAAAGGGTTCTATCACCTTTGAACCTATACCTTTTGTGAGCCAGGTTTATTTATGCACGCTGGAAATTTATCAAAATATGGAATCCAGCTATTTCTTTCGTGAATGATGCAAAAAAAAATAACATAGTGTTCCATCTAAATTGTATTTCTCGTCAACGAAATTAAACCGTTTAATTTTGGACGTCGAATACTCATTTAAATAATTGAATTCGTCAACCAGTTAACGTGTCTTACTCAAAGGTCCCCTAAACTAAACGATAGGTTGCGGACTATTATAGTTGAGAGATAGCATGCGGCTCGCTCGACAAAACTAGTGTGTCTAACTAGTCCGTCTATTTAACGCTCACGTCTAGTTTCATCACTAAATTTTACAACGTCCCTTTTTTCAATACACGACATTTCTTTGGTACCTCGACCAAGAGATATATGATACGTATGTATTTGAGCTATCAGTCCTCAATACTGTGTAGTAGAAACCAACATAATTTAGGTATCAAAGACTCGTACTTTTACAATCTTCCAAATTATTTTTAGCCCCGCTAAAAATTGTCAAGCTGGGTATATTTTAAAGTATTGTGTTTAATTTTTTTTATTTATTTTCCGCTCCTTGGGAATTAATAAAAGGTCGGGAAAACATAAAAATAGATTTTCCTAAATTACAATCTGTTTCTAAAGTTAGTCAGCTCGAAAAAGGATACCTGGAATAGGTCCATCTCTGAATAGCGGTGGTAAATTACTATAGTGTTTAAAGTATTGGACATGGCTCAAGAGTCTTGCAGCGCGCGATAACCCAACTGTCACATCAGTCACTTTGTTACCGCACCATTTTATTCTGGAATAAGATATTATAATATATTTATATTATTGCATTATTTATAGAGCCCAAGAAAAACACAGTTTACGACTAAAATGGGTTTGTCCAATGATCAAATTTTTATAATGAGACCTTGAATCAGTTAACTCTCAGTGACGATAAAAAGGTGATAATATTCACTGTATTTTTTCTAACATAAACCTACTACGTGTTTCTTCTTTGAACGTTTCTACATTCTCAAATATGCGAAGTTTAATTCTGGTTTAAAACTACAAAAAAAGTTAGATTTTAAATAATAGTTCAATTTCATTATTTTCTTACTGCTATTCATAAATGGTTGCTAGGACTTTATATCAGGTAAAATAAAAAGGGAATACGATCGTCAATACATAAAATTGTAAAATATGGACTACACCTATCTCTCATTCATCAAAACGATACATTTTTTCAGTAACGTACAACGTTATCGCAAAGTATATAATTCTATGCGCTATCATACTCACTATGCGCTAGCAGACTCGTAACAACCATTGAGGGATTACTTGGATTACTACATCTTGCAGTAGGTACTTGCAGTAGAATAGAGGGTAGCAGCAGATAACACTTAACTAATCTACACCTACCTACATGCGTTTCGTTCTTGTGTCTTCGAAATATCAAAATAATGTAGAAAGCACTTCCCAACTATTTTGAAAATCCGATCGGACCGATAATTTATCGCACATGAAAAAATAAAGCGTCTTACTTATAATTTACTCCATCACACATATCGTGGCTTGACGGTAGACAGTTAGCTGTAGCCATAGTTTTCTTAATATCTTGATAAGATTCTTTCGCGGATTGAAAGCCCAATGATTGATGGAACTCGTCAACTGCATCAAAAAGATCCATCGAGTCCAACGTTCCTACTAACAACGGTCGTGGAACATCAGGATATGGCGCTACTTTTTGGTAAATTGGTTGCCACTCTTGAGCCCAGAGATTGCCTGAAAACGCAAAAACAATCTCGTACAATACATAACATTGCAAAGAAACAATGCCAGGCGCGTTGTTGAAAATAATACATGTTTGTTGATATCATCGTAATAATTATTATTTATTTCAGATAACAATCCATATTTTTTGTTATTTGAAGGTTAATAACAATGTGTTGCATATGTAATAGAGCACATAGAGCAATAATAGAGCACTAATAAGTTTCTAGTTACGCGACGTTTTATCTCGTATTAGAAATAAATTATCACTAGATAATTTATTTCTAATATGAAAATGACATCAAAAAGTCACATTAGCAATTTAAAGTGTGAATCAAGTACCAAGTAAAGTGTGAATCAACGTGATAAAGATCTTCTCCTCATTCTATCGACAAATACATTGACCATGTGGCTCCGCCTGCGTGAGTACCTACTGCAAAAATTTTCCAGGAGACTTAATCCAGGCCATGAACTATAAATACGTGTGCCAAATTTTATCCAAACACAATCAGTAGTTTTTGTGTGAAAAAACAAACATCTATTCATCCATCCTCACAAACTTTATGATATTATAGTAAGATATGATTACTCAAATATTAAAATGTAGGTAACTTGGTTAATAAGTGTTTAATAGCCTTGCCTTTATCTACTTAGAATCAACACATTGTTTTGTTCCCGTTCGTATAATACGTTACATATTTACAATAATTAGTCATTCATTTAAATACAAAGATGGTAAACTATGGTCTAACATTTAATGTATTTAGTCTTAATTATTTCATGTTTCATGCATGATGACAAACCTAGCTTACCTAGTATATGAGCTGGAATTTCTTTATCGTCTTTAAACTCTTCTGCATAAAATGCCTTCAGTTTGGATCTTACATAATCGTGCAGTATTTCATAAAGAGGTTTTATTTCAGACCAGATGCGATCCACGGTTTTAATAAAGTCGTCATCTTCGAATGCATATCGCCACATCTCGCCAGCATCGGTAAAATTTTCATCCTTAGCAACGTTGTTCATTCTTACAACATAGTCTTTAAAAATTGGACGGATTTTCTTTCCAGTTCCATCACGGTATGCTTTCCAATAATACGCCAGCTCTTTGGTATCGTTGCTTGTTTTGAATATAGCTATGATGTCTGGAAATAAATTAAAAAAGATAATAACAATAAGTCAATCAGATTAAAACAGACATAGCCTCTTAAAGGCCAAGGCGGACTTGTGAAGGAGTTTGAGCGCTATTCAGATTTCATGAATGTTGCAAATGCTTAAATGAATTTTGTGTGATATCAATTAAATTATCTCCAAGCATTTAATGTCTTATAACAACGTAACTCTCAACTCATTACGTTTTGTACTAAATCAGTATTATTGTGCAATACGCGTTAGTGTATGTAATCCGCGTATTTTTACGTGTTCACCAGGTTGTAAGTCGCCTCTACCGCCCGATGGACATGTGTAACCAACTCCATGTTAAACAGGCTTTCTTCCTGAAGCCGATCACAAATGCATTGCCGATTCTGTAGACGGATCCGACGATTGCATCATAATACGTAAGAATGCCGTCAACCAGCGCAACCACTTCTTTCAAAACGCAAAGACTAAGATAGAAATAGGTATAGATTTACTGGTGGTATTTCCCAGGTCGATATATACTAGCTATATACTATTTGTATTTTGTTAGACCATTTAAATACTATATCAAATACTTAGCTAATTGCAGAATTTAGTACCTATAAGTAATTTTTTGTCCAAGAGGATGTATATGTGATTTTTTGAAAAATAAATTAAACAAGTTAATTCCACTTTTACGAAAAAATATGAAGCAGAGAAGTTGAGTCTTTGCCTCTTACGTATGGTGAATGAAATGAATGAATGTAGCTAGCTAACTAGCTATTCACAGTAGGTATTAGACTAGTTACGCGATGCTACAAAAATAATAATCCGTTCACAAAAGACCTCAGCTAACGGAAACATCCCACACTTGCAATATCAAATTACCTAACGATGATAGGGCAATCATCCTATTAGATGTCTTAGATGTACACCTTTCTTGCATGAACTTGCATACAGTATAGTACCTATACGTATTTATATACTAGGCATGTATATAGTAGTTTTTTTCTTCTCGAGAGGGAAACCTTCAAATGGTTCCCGGCCCCGATGGAGCGACGCCGGGTGATATGGGATTTTTACGGCAGTAAAACCCTCTCCGATGGCTGTCGTCGCCGCTGTGAAAAAGACTCAAAAGGAATCCTCTGATCGCTTGGCTCTGATCGCATCGAGCTCTACCCAGATTTTTTTTTATTTTTCTTTATAGTATGGTAATAGCTAACGAGCCTACAGCCCACCTGATGGTAAGTGGCTTCTACCGCCCATGGACATCTGTAATCAACCCTAGGTAAGATCAAAGTCTCATCTAAGGTTAGCCACAGATGCGTTGCTACCTCTGAAGACTAAGATCGAATGCCTCGAAAAAGTATGTCTCCCTTACCACACACTTCAGACCAGAACACAACAGCGCATAACTCTGCTGTTATGAGGCAGAAATAGGAGTGGCGGTGGTGGTTCCGGAGGCGAACCACAAAGATTTCTACCACCCTCAAAGATGAGGTGACTAAACCTAGGAGATGGCAGCAGCCTCTACCTACGTAACATTAACATCTTTGATCGCCAACACGCATGCCAAGCGCGAGGTCTATTGGCAAAATCCCCAATATTGACCTATGTCCAGTAGTGGACCTCAAAGGCCGCAGTATGAATAGATAGGACTATTTATGGTTTATATTTTTTATTTTTATTTATTTATTTATTAAATATTATCAGCTTTTCTGCTTTCGCGTTTGCTACTAGGTACTATGGTATAATCTATAATACCAATAGTATATATAATTGTAATATAAATAATAATAATGAGATAAGAAGTCTATGAAAAGTAAAACTTAATAATAATAAATAATAAAATATTTCACAGCATACGGATATGACTTATGCTTAAGGCCATATACGGATATCTTATTTCGCATGTACCTACTAAACTTGAGCTCTCCTACAAGCTACGAAGTAAATCGGTAGCGTGATACAGAAAGGGGTACAGCGCGATCTAGTTAATACTAATAGTATTTTAATAGTAATGGTATAGTCTTAAAGTAAAATAGTGCTCTTTCTGACCGTTCATTGTTCTTGAATATTCCGTGTTACAATCGGTGGCATTGTAAGCGCATACTGAAACTCGGCTCCAAATACGCTGCATTGTGTCGATTTCTTCTCGTTGCTGGAAAATTCAGAAAAACAAACCAATAAGTTTGTCGATAAATGAGCAGGAAAAATTATGTTGACTTTAATAATAGCTATTTTAATTTACATTTTACTAGCCATATAAATATATGGTGTATGTAGTATGAGTATGAGTCATACTAATACGGTTCTCTCTAAATATTCGATAATTATAGTTTAGCGCCCGCTATTTGAAATAAGACAGTTTTTTAAATATTTTTTATGCTTGTATTTGAAAAAATAAACAATGTATTTAAATGCAAAATTCCAGTCAAAATCGCACGAGGACGGTTCCTTATGACCACGAAATAATATTTAAACGAAAAAACAGATTTACTTAATAACAAATTGAGGACACCTTTAATACACTTGTAGGATTATTTGTGATCATATAAATATCAAGACAATGTGTAAAAAAGTCACGTATTTATCTAATACAGTTCAGGAGATAGAGCCCTATGAGCTTATGACAGGCGGACATACACTGAAGGTTTAGTTATGAGGTCCCGGTTTTAAACTTCGAATACGGAACCCCCAAAAGATTAAAATTACTATACCCTATCTAACCTACCTTACTTTGCGGCATTTGTACATTGGTTCCTCTTGCTCTAATGATTCTTATCTTTCGGTTCATTCTCAGATCGTTTTCGTTTCGAATGTCGTTCATATATTTTTGTTTTAGTAAATTCCAATACTGTTTCTTAGTCTCGTCTTCCTCTGCAGCTATCCGCATCTAAAAAACACAGTTTATAAATGCCATAAATAAAAACTACTTAAATATCTTAAAGTATATTTTTATTACCATCGCATTTTTCTTCGATTCATTATTGATGTCTGTAACGTAGGACCATAAAGCTTCCGACGACGTCTTGCATACTTCTAAACTCAGCTTATCCATTTCATCCATGAATGCTTCCAAAGTAGAATTTTCTTTATCCAGTTCCTCTAATTGAATTTTAATATTTTCTACTACATCTTCACTCTTCACTATAACTACACTAGGGTCTAATACTGTCCTCATTGCATCATCTAAAAACTTCTTTTCTTTTGCTTCCTCTACATCAGTTTCTACTTCATGACCGCTTTCATCAGACTGATCGGTTGTCTTATTCCATTTTTTGTCATCTGTTGACATTTCTGATGTTGGATTTGTCATAAATTGGACTGAACTGGATCTGTTTATAACTAGTATGACGCATATTAATTTCTGTAAAATATTGTAAAATGATCTGGCTAAATAATTACAGCTGGCTGCATTGTCTTTTGTCTTCAAGTCATAAGGCCATATGCAAACGACGGTAATGTTTAATAACACTAATTTAAAAACAGGTACGTGATACGTAATAAAGACGAAGGACAACGGAGCTTCATATTATTATGTTCTAATGTCGTTATAACAGTGTAACAATAGGACATTCGCTCGTAGTTATTAAATAATGATCGCATCCTCTGTACTTTATAGAGATATGAGATATTGCTTGGTTATTTGAGTATCAATTGCTAACTTATTTGATATATGTTTATCATGCAACATATCTTTATTGTTCAAAACAAAAACCAACCTATAAATTTTGAAACAAAATTGCAAACATTTATTGCTGAAAATACAGAATTAATAATTCAAATTTATTTAATAGTTTTAAGGTTAGTTACATTGATTGAAAATAAATAAAAAGAGTGATATTTTCTCAATAAAAAATCTATCAACCATCCTATCTTGTAACTGACCTAGAGAACGTCGATTATGGCTCAATTAAATTAGTATTTTTTAAGGCCAATCACAATATAAAATCTCGAAATTACCGAGTTACTGAACAAAATAAGTAAATAATACCCACAATGAGCAGCATCGTTGAGTTTCGCAAGTCTTCGCGGTATCAATTCACCCACTACATTTTCAACGATTCGTTTACGAAACTGATTTACAGCGAACGTCTGGGCGCGTCGACACTACACCTTACTGTGTTCCATTCCAGTATTCCCTCGATGTTTGTGAATACTGCGTACTGTTTGATCGTTTTGTAGTAGATTTTTCAAATTGTAACAATCGGACAGCGGTATTGTTTTGAAAACGTAGTGCACCACAACTCGCTAGCAGCGCAAGCGCATTGTTGTATGAAATGCCTCGCATTAGCCACAGGATGTTCTCGTGAGACCGGAACTTCCAATCGCTCTATTACCTCATTACTATTTTTATTAAAATCATCCAAGAAAAGGTGACCAATCCTATTCTGGCATATTAATCCTGCGAATATAATACACACTTAATATGCAGGTATATTCACCAGCATTATACTGATACCTACTAATGTTTAGAACCTGCGTTAATATGTTTAAATATGTTGTTTGATGTGTTTAATTGTAATATACATTCTAAGGTCAGATTCGTTTGCCTAGTGGCAGTCTCATACTTTGTGTCAGAAGTTCAAATCCCATGCAACCCTTTTTTGTAGTTCTACGAGGAAACGCACAAAAATTAAATACATTTTCATTTATTTGTTTGTACAGTATATACGAATACAGCTAAATATCTCAATGAGTGACTGTGGCTCTCACTGTTGAAAATCTTATGGGATTATGACTGTTGGGGAGTTTACAAGTATAACTTTATTTATGCATACTTATAAAAGTTAATAAATTTTACTCGGATCCTCCATCTTTAAGTGGGGGTTCTCCTTAATATCTATTTTATGAGATTAAAATAGTAAATGAACATGCGGTCCATCTGATGGTTAGTGGTCAGTGGTCACTGCCAACTATTGATGTCTACTGACTATATAAATGCGGAGTTCTAATTGAAGTCAATTACAGATACGTTGCCAATCCTGAGGGTTAAGATGGTCACCTCGTATATAAGTACTAAGCTGGCATCTAAAAAATTTCTTGTACTAAACATGAATTTCGTCGTCATTGAGTAATTATTACAATCAAAACAACGCAGTCATTTTCATAGAATGTAATACGTTCCTACTTTATTACATGCGGTAACTGGTAATTCCAAAACACGCACGGGCCGATAAGAAAAATAATAAGCGGTACTGTTTGGCAAACAACTTTATTGGTTTTATTTGACATTTGTTTTGTACAATTAACTCTACTGACGCTAAGTTAACGAACTACAAATATATAATTACCACCACACCTATTTTTGCCTAATAACACAGTGCAAGGTAGCAGTTTCTTATTTTTTAGGATGTAACATTGGTCTTTTCGATGCGCCTTATCTTAGTCCTGGACTAAGTTAAAGCGCTTCGAAAAGTCGAATGATTAATAACAGTGGCAAAGCATTTGTAATTGATTTTCGATAGAGCTTGTATAATTATAACATTACATGGGCACTATGCTGCTATTCCTATAAAAAATCGTACAACAATTTTATGATTACAAAGTAATAATACTGCCTACTGCCTGCCTGCTACAGCTATAGTTTTTTTTATATATTTTAGTTCTAACCTTACCCTGTTGTGATCTACATAGTTATATGCATTTGTTAATTAAAACCATCAAATAAAGGTTAGTATTACCTACACATAAACTATTAACATAAGTTAAAGCTTCCCATCTATTTAGAGAACCGCTTAACTCTATCGACCACGTTCAAGACCACGTAAATACAAGACACGTATAACTACAATTGCAGACGTGTCAAAATGCTACATATATCAGTGTTAACTTAATTAAATCTTCATTTTATTATAATCTTCAACCGTTTACAATACTGTTATTTTATTCCTTATTCAGAAATGATGCGAGCATCTGACCACCCGCCTGGTCGATTTCGGCATAACCGTAAGGCTCTAACGCTTTCTTCGTTCTGTCGAACCATTTTGATACATTTTCATGACTGCTAAAGTCGAAGCCAAGTGCCTGAAAATAGTAATTGTTGTTATTTAATAAAAAAATAAAATATCGTAAGTAAAGGTGATATCCTCCGTAAAACAGACATTTACACGCTACGTGTCGCTAGCACTGGGACCAATAAATTAAACTGTAAACGAGCTACTACAAGTGGTACCGTCTAAGAAACTGGCAGCTTTTACGAGTATCTGCT
>MOOZ01000017.1:437090-454870 GCA_002930495.1 Cecropterus lyciades | reverse complement strand
TCGCCTCTTACGACAGGCAGGGAATACCGTAGCCCTATTCTAATCCCGGAACTACAGGGACGTAACTACAGGGGCGTTGCTAGGATGAGGACTGAGATGGAATGCCTCGGAAAAGTATGTCTCCCTTACCACATCATTCAGATCAGAACACAGCAGCGCATAACACTGCTGTTATGAGGCAGAAATAGGTGTGGCGGTGGTGCTTCCGGAGTCGAATCACAAAAAGTTCTACCACCTTCAATAGACTAGAATATCACTTTAAAAATAGCTTTTATATTTTATTTGTTTTAAATATTTATATAAGAATTATACTTACATAAAGAGCCGAATACCTTGCAAACAAGGTACCCAAGTCAAACTGTAGACGTTGGTCAACCAAAGCTCGTAGGCGTGGGTTCTTTGGATACAGTGAGTCGTCACGACCATACGCATTCACCAAATACGCCTGAATGGCTCGGCTGTTGGAAAATACTTATGATTATACAACAACTTCTAATAATAATGCTAGGAACAAATGTAATTTCTGGTGTTACATCAGTAAAGTAAGTCTTATGTAAAAGCGGCCTTCCAAGCCATGTAATATGGGGATGTTAGTCCCCACATTACATATAACGTTTATATCATTTTTTTACACTGACACCCACCCTAGGATTCCCTGTATTGTGGGTGGCATGGAACACACAAAGACGAATGCAAACACCCAGACCCAGAACCGAAATCTATTCATCATTCAGATATCTATCTGACCAGGGATCGAACCCGGTACCCGCTTCGATTCAGGTATAGTGATCGCTCTGCCACGCAGATCGTCATATATTTATGTAGAACATTAGGTATAATAAATCAGCGAATGTTTAGACTCCGTATATTAATATTATTTTATTAAACTGTAACAAAAATTCTGACTAAATAAAATTTTAAGTCAATCTACCTTTCCCATAATATGAACCCGCTGTCATCCATCGTCGGTACCGTGTGTTGAGGATTCATCTAAAAGACAGTTATGTTTCAAAATAATAACACGAAATTATATAGAATAAAGCATCAAAATAACAAAAGAAGAATGTTATCAAGTTCTATTTTGATTCCGGGCACTGTCGTAAGTTTACGAATTTACTAGCTTTTACCCACGGCACCACTCACTTGAATCATGTTTCAAACAAATATACATAAACAAATAAATAAATCATAAACTATTTGTGTGCCAAATTTTATCTAAATTGCCCAAAAGAGTAACAAATATTTATTTATCTTCATAAACTTCGCCTTTATATTATGAGTAAGATGGCTTCTGATCGTTTAGATCAATTATTGCAAGTTTCATTCATGAAGTAATTATTTCATTAAAGCATATGTAGGCAGCATGGATATCTGTTTTAAATTAAAGCCCTAAAGTCTATATAAACGACCCTAATCAAATTCAGATCTATCACTGATGCGTTAGTGCCATTGAAAATTACGTTAGAACGTCTCATATTAAAGTTAGCCTCTATACAAAGCTTACACCACTAACCTAACCTAAACATTACCTTTAGAAACTCCGGAGTCATATGCTGCCCTTCCAAGATGTTGGTGAGCACCAGTTCCAAGTCAATGCCCACAACCCTGGCCGTCATGAGCACTGCCCGGCAAGGTGGAGAAGGCGGCAAGTAATACATCTTGATGGGTTGGCTCGGCATCCTGCTGCTTTTTGAACGGGCGGCTGCGTTGCTATTGAAAAGGATTTTGATGATATTTAATAAGCAAATTAATCCAGTCGACTTAGGATGAAGGTGGTTGATGTTCATCAGCTCATGGGCGACAGTAACCGCTTACCATCAGGTGGACTGCATTCTTGGCTATTATTCTTATTTTATATAAAATAGTGACTTTTCTCTATGGACATATGTAATCAATCACTTCTCTATGAACATAATTAGTTGAAGTCTGAGTTCATGTCTGAGTTCAGATCAAAAGGAGTGCTACGTGTAAATTTTAACCTCACCGCACTCTTTACTCAGAACACGTTAGTACAAATTACAATTACTGTAGCAAGGCTGAAAAAAATGTGGTGTGACTTGAAGTAGAAAATTTAGCAGTGTGAAAATTATAACTTGATAGCGCGACGAAAATATTTCGCGACCCCTTCTATCCACTATTTTTAACTTTATTGTTATTCATAAAAAAAATTCAAAATACTTTGTTTCAGTTTCATTTTCTTTAATTAACATGTTTTTGATAAAAACGCGAAAAACAGGATTTTGTTCTATCTTTATGAGCCCCCAGAGGGTGGCAACCTAGACCATGAAAAATACTAAATAACAAAAAATATAAATATACGATCTAATATCCAAATACAAATACTACTAATATACTAAATACAAATACTAATTAACTTTCGAACACATTACTTACCATTTTATAAATAATATAAGTATGAACGTAATAGCTGTTGGTATTATTTTCATTTTTAATTTCAATATCAATAATTTATTTTCCTACAATAATGTAAACAATTGGTTAAAAAACGCAATAAATGATAAAACAAGTTCACACGGACTATACTACATAGCAGCAAAAGTTTACTAAAAACAAGTTAGACAAGCTTAACTAAAATTAAGTAATAACTTAACACAGACAAAACAGACAATGGCATGCAATCATATTTTAAATAATCTAGTGAGTAGCTGATCAAGATAATCAATTTTGAAATCAAAATAGCAGAAACAAAACATAACATATAAATGAAAATTTTTAGGTACTAGATTTACAAGCCACTAATAATTTTGCGATTCTTTTTTGTCAAACTCACTTAGCTAAATGTATTTTTTCGAGAATTGTTTTGTCCATACATTGCCCCATTTTTTATAAATCAGGCTAAGGTAATTTAAAAGAAATATTGTTTTTTATCGGAGTAAAGCTAAGTTAATATATGAAGCGCCTTTAAATATTTATACGCAAAAAACCTTTTACTGACTTTTCGTTACGCTAATTCAATATAATACTGATAATAATAATATTTGCCTTATTTATGTAAAACACTAATAAATTTATCTATATGCACTGTAGAAACTAAACAAACGTTCAATCGGCTACAAATAACCAACAAGTTAGCAGTCGGAGAAGGAATGACCGTCACTGATTTATATCCATGGAAGCTATTCTACCATAAATACCATTAAATTGTCGTCACTATGTTGTTATTATGAGTACCATAGAAACGATGGGCGGGGCAGAAAGTGGCCAATCACTAGTTATAATGAATTTAATAAAGCCAATTTGTTACTAGTATTTTGATTATTGTTTACGACGTCAACTAAGAGAGGCTTATCACCTATAACCATTGAAAACATAACCATAATAATATCGGATAAAAAATCTAACAGCATAATTATGTTCTGAACTTTTATTAAAGAAAGCAGCTAAATATTTAAGCGCGAAAACGTTATAATTAAAGGATCAACTTACAATAACAGTAAATCAATAAGGACTCTACTAGGAACAATTTTTTTATTGGCAGTACAGAACTTACTTCTAACCCAACCCAAATAGTATAAGGGTGCCAATCTTAGTCATTCATCTTAGATTACGCATCTCTGATCAGGTTTAAGAAGATACCCAGTTTTATACAGAGATGTTACAGATGTCCATGGGCGGTAGTGGCCACTCACCAGTAAGTGAAAATTTTAGATGTATCAATCCATTAAAAATAATTAAAACGTCAGGATAGGCTAGCAGCAAGATTTGATAATTTCTATATATTTTTATTGATTTAAGAGGTTACTTGTGAAACTAACGTTACGAAGGAAACACCTGTGTGCCAACTACCAACGAAGTTAGAAGCAGCTGAACGCGTTTTATTGAGAAATAAAAAGAGGAAGATTTAAGACAATTTCCATTAAAAAAAACTGATATTTTATTAGTAGAGCAAGAGAAGTTGCAGCAGTTGCTAGTATGTCCTCGTACAACATTCACAGGTTATATAACGCCAAGAACTACAACCGGTCATCAATTATCTGATTGTTAGGTTACACAATCCAGATATAGTAGCACCAATACAATACACAATCAAACCATCCCATTAACAGAATAAAACCGTGGAATCATTTACGCTGAAATACGACACAAACATCTACAATAGGTAATGGCCTGTATTTGCAATGTCATGTACAATTTTGTCCAAGGCTATCTTTTCTATTACATATGAACACAATATACCTAACATTATTGCAACCACATGTAATAAGCTTAGGTACTATTCACTTATCCCTGTAGTTCCAGGATCAGAATAGGGCTGTCGTAAGAGGCGACTGAAAGGGGCTACCAGGGTAGCGGGTGGCAAGAGTGGGAGCTCGAACCGTTTAGCCAGGCAACCTCGGAAAGGACGACGGTATGTGTGGTCGTAAAGATCAGATGGTGCGGTGGGCCCAGTCGCTCACCTGGGTGGAGCCCGACGTGGCAACGCGCTTAGAGGACTCCGGTTGCGTTCCTTAAAAGATCCCGGAGTCCCCTTTGTAACGCCGAGGACGGCCCCGGGGGGTTTTAGTGCGGTAAAAATCCCACATAACCCGGCGTTGCTCCCACGGCGTCGGGTAACTTCTGAAGGTCTCCCCTTCGAGAACAAAAAAGAAGGTACTATTTACTTTCTTTTTCTTCTGAAGGTCTTTCCCCACTTTTACATCAATAACGTTCTATACGATTTTTTTATAAGTTTTAAGTATTGGGGATTGATCGATCCCGATCGATCCGAAGATGTTAGTTTTAACACCTTGCAAATATGAAGATTTATTTCCTGAGAATTTTTATTAGTTTTCAAAGGTATAATGTCGCTCACTTATCATCACTGGGCAGGGGGTGGGCTATCACCTAGATCTTAAGAGATTATTGCCCAATTGTGGGATACTTGCAAGACGATGATCCGTCAAATTCTATCAGTGCTAAAATTGTAAATTTTATATAATTTTTGAGAATAATTCAACTTTTTTTACCCCTTATAAATCGATTTTTTTATATGGAAGTAGCAAACGAGCATGCAGTCTACCTGATCCTGATATCTGTAATCAGCCCCATATAAGAGATCAGAATTTTACCTGAGGTTAGCCACAGAAGCGATGTTACCCTTGAGGACTAAGTTGGAATGCCTCGTATAAGTATGCCTCGCTTACCGCACCCGCCAGAGACCACAACACAACAGCTCATAACACTGCTTTTATACTGCTGCTAGTGCTTCCGGAGTTGAACAACAACAGTTCTATCACTGTTATAAGGCAATACTGATTGAATAATGAATGACTTTTAAGGCACCACCGTCAATTTTAGACCAACATGAGGTGTTCCAACTTGGTCAACACGAGTAGGCAGGACTAATCTGAAGTGGACTGCATGTTCATTTGCTACTTTTATATTACTTAAACAAAATCATCTAGCTTAAATCAAATTCCTCTTAGTAACAAAATTACCGGTCTAGTACCAATGTAATATTGTTATGTTAAACATATTATGTAAACCACCATTTATTACCTACCGAACGGAATATACCTATTATCTAAAATACATTTATAATTTTATATTTACCGATAACTATAGTTATAAATAACTTATGCAATTTAACCACAGCCACCGATAATAGTTTTATATCCTTATATTAACGAAATTCAATGTATGTTTTATTAAATTTTGTTAAATTTTGTTGTAGTTAAAAAAATTAAATTAAAAATTTTAAAAACCCCCAACGCTACAAAGATTATTTGGCAACCATTTAAAAAATCAAAAATAATATTTATAGGTGAACCATCAAATTCGAGCGAGTTACAGCTATATTTAAATTATAGAAATATAACATTTGCTCCTTAAAATTGTACTGCAACGTCGCGGCGGAAAGGTACCGCTAGCTTAGTCAGATCCTTTATTCGATTTACTATCTGATTATTTACCAAAGTTAAATTGTTAAGCCTGTGAACGTGACAATTATCCAGTCTGCCTATTTATTTTATCTAGGTAGGTAGGTATCTAGTCTCTAAACTTAGCGGTACCCCGCCGCGACATTGTAGTACAATTGTGCCTACCAACTGCAAGGTAGACGTCGTCACATTTGACAACATTTTTTAAAGTACTCTCAAGCACGCAGATTTCCTCGCGTTATAATTAAATAACTTTTTTAACATGCATATAAATGTTAATATTCCTGGTTCCTCATATTGAATCCTGGGATTTGAAGTCTTCAGATGAGACGTCGATTTTCAGTTAAGACTCGGTCACTCAATCAGGGTATATAGGGGAATAATCATGACATTTGTATAGTATATATAGATGTTCTATATTCCCTCATTTTTTCTATTTAATCAAACTGACACTGACTAATAGGCAACGCACAGCATAAAAAATTGGGAGAGGACTATTAGAGATAATTAGGCTCAGGAATTCCTGTAACATAGTAGAGCACTAAAATATTTTCATCCACGATAGAGGGTAACGTGAAAAAAGCTTGTTTTTATAGATATAAATGTATCTATTTACATACATAACTGTCGCGTTAATTTACCGTTGCCTACATAAAACAGATAAAAACATTATTAACAATCCACTTGTCTTCTTTAACCTTAATTACCTGTATTTGATACTTCGTTCATTGAACCAAATAAAGATTATTTTTTCTACGTTCTTCTAAAATTTTGTAGGTACAATTTGATTGAGTTCAAATGCACGTGTAAACGAAAGACAAAATGTACTGTACCATTTGAGAAGAATATACGTACTAGGTATTGAAACAAAAATAAATGGTATAAATATATACACACCACCATGAGTAACTTTTTACCACTTAATTTGTCGCCGTGTGATATTATAAAAATAGTTTCAAATTGATATTAGTTAAAAGTAATATAGAGTCATTGTTGTGCTAACATTCATATTAGGTTAAGGGATCAGCATTCTAAATGACACATTAACATGGTTCGATTTCGAATGCACCACCGCCAATACCATTAATGCCTAATAATAGCAGTGGTAAGCTCGGTGTGTTATGGTTTTTAGGATAAGAGATACATGCTTATTTTAGGCGTTCCAATTTAGACCTCAGGCATAGCAGCTCATTTTTAGCCAATCTCAGGTAAGATCCTAATATTATCTGGGGTTGATTAGCGATGTCCATGTCTATTGACTACAATTTATGTAAGTAATCGAATACATATAGGTTTTGATTCACAATAATAAACATCAACCTCAAATATACATCTAATAACGAGGTATGTTATAGTCTTAATCTTTCTTATTCTAACGGGAAATCCGTGAAAATAAGACTTAATTTCATATTTAACTACGGCGCGAAAGTTAGCTTATATTAATTTTAATTAAGAAATATAATCCCCCACAGAAACAACTAAATAAACATTGATACCATTATCTCGAATGGCGTAACCTTTATCGTGTGCTATTAGAAATTATTACGTGAGCCGAGATAACTGCAACAAACAGCATTCCAAACAAATTAAAAGGTAATTAAAATAAAACACTACAAAACAATCACATAATAGTATATTGTTTATACAACAGTCTTATTTACGGAGAATATTGAACATAAAATGATTACAACCATTGGAAAGACGTTTCTTGAAATACACACTTCGACACATTTTCACTTTTCGTCCAACACTTCCACTGTAGACGCGCTACTCGCGTTATCATTACTCTTTTCTTCTACTCGACTAGAATCTACATCTCCACTCTTACCAGCGTTAACTTCGGCAGTGGCGTCCGTTTTAATGGAATTAATTCTTTCTCTGCTTTCCTCTGGCTTTTGAGTGCCACTTTCGCTAATTTTCACTTTTTTACTCTTCGAATTACCCATTTTGTGTCCTGCGCGCGGCTGATCGCATATATGACTGTTGTTGTAAGCGATGTAGTTTTCTGTTTCGGCGCGAAGATAAGATCTTGATATAATTCGAATGTTTGTAATTAAATATGCTCTCCTGTTCTATGACGCTTGCTGATAACAATGAGCAGCACTAAGTGAGTGCGAAATGCAACTGGCACAAACATTTAGTAAAACATAAACGTAATCACAACGGTTGCAAGATAAGGCGACAATGACACATCGCCCGTCTGAATGTTACATTGACCGGATATGTATTCCTCATCATGTATGCGCATACAATGAAACGGTATAAGGTATTGACATTGGCACATTATTGATGGGCTGAAGAATAAGTCTGCATTAATGAAATCATAAGTCTTATAGTCCATTCACTACATTCATATTATAATTTGAGAAATATTAAACAAATTAATCCGTATGTTACTGGATGTTCCTTTCATTTAGCTCACTTTTGTGACATTACTGACTTAGCAAGTGATCTAGTCGTAACACCTGTTTAAACTTAGGTATACCTACAACCGATTTATATGGATATGACACATTTTGTATTTAAAACAGTGACATCGTTTCACGTTACACATCACCTCATTCGCTTTAATCATGTTTACAGTGATGCGTCACTACCCGTATTAAGATAAAAGCATAATTTGCTTATGTAGGAGATAAACTGAAAAATACATCATACTATAAAATGCCTAGGCATTTCACAAACTCATCATAGTTTCAATGGCTGCAAAACATTGACAATATCGTTAACCCATTGCTGTGCCCGTGTACAGAAGTATGATTGTAATTGCGAGAATGAAAGCGGTACACGCCATAGTCTACCTTGCAGGCCAAATAAGGCTTGGGAGATTTCATACACCTTTAGATTTTTTTTTAAACTCCCAGATCCCAACTCACCGTTAAAAAGAATTTTAGTTTCACTTATAACTTCAAAAGATCAGAGGTGTATTCCTGAGATTAAACATCGGACTTTAAATTGGTAGATTGAATTTCAAACTACTGGTTATTTAGTACTTCCTATAAAGGAAAATGTAACAACGTACCGTAATATAATTATCTACCATGTTATTGCAGATAAATTTGTGTTTAACTGATAAAATTGTCGATTATTATCAACATTCGTTTAGTAAGCTACCTTATACCTATACAAATTCGACTTCTGATGAAGGAGAGTAAAATTTTTAAGTCCTATTGATTTGGCTTAACTATTTCTTACCGACTCAAGACTCGACTAATCTTTAAAGCCGAAGTCAATTAACGTGGCTTATAAGACTTTAAAGAAGTCGTTGACGTATACTAAGCATGTGAACAAATCGGGGATGGACTACAAAACTAGCTATGCACTTAACTATCATAAGATGTACACGGAGGTGATCGTATCATTTTGTCTTAAATTACATATACAACTCTGACGTCCTTAAATGACCGAATGGACTCGCACTGAGTCTTTTTTTAAACGTCTAATTATGTAAAATTGAGATCATTTTTTAAGATTTAAAAGACGGAATTTCTTTCGTCGCTAGTGTAAATGACTTATATAAAAATCTTATATCAAAACCTCGCGTCGAACTAGTACGAGTTGTACCTTTAATTTAACAGGTTGTTTTATCTTCTGATAGCTCAATTGTGTAAATCCATCTCTCACTTTGAAGGTCAGATTTTAATACCATAGACACTAAGTTTAAATCACGTAAGAAACTCGAATAATTAAAGAATTTACGTAGACAAATTGACCATACATATTTAAAAGTAATGTCATATAACCTTCACCGTTTTTATTTTCAAAATAGGCTTGTGTGCGATAGTTTGAAAATTATGGATTCCACTTTCTACATGGAAAATACAATTTCTGCAGTCATAACGTTACTTTTAATGCTGTTGTGCCGTAGGTGCCATTGGTATAATTATATCTATGTACATAATGTACACAAACATATAAACCTTGAACGGAAATATATTTACCACTCATATGTCCAAATGACCGATGAACCTGCTCCGGAATCGAATCCTAAAGAAACTGCATGTTATACTGACACCTATAACTATTTACTATTTCACCACAATGTCTGTTAAGCTATTTACGATATGTCTAATTTAATGATTGAGCAATGACATTTGCATAATTATAATGCTAATGTAAACATAGATATGGTGAAAAACAAGAGGTCGGGCGTCACTTTGAGTTCAATAATGTGCTTAAGTGATGTTTATCTATAAATTGTCTAGAAAGTTCAGGATTAAATTGCTTGGAAAACTAACACTTTCAGAGTTTCGTATAAAAAGGTTAAAAAAGAACAATATTACTGAGCCTCCGATTCTGTCGTAGAGCCATGTGCTCTATCTCTTAAATCATTATACTTATATAGACACTTGAAATTATTATTAAATGCATTCCGCCGCCGCCATAACAGCAAATACTAAAATTAAGAAAACAGTTAAAAATAAGGGGTTTCGATTTCATACTTAAAATAAAATATAATTATTTATTTGTTAGTATTCAGTCACCATTAATTCGAACCACCCTCCGTGCACGAGTTTGACTCATATCGATGTTATTAATCAACACCTTAGAATGTATATAGTCACGTTTTATGTACTCATATATGACTAGGTAATATGACAGGTACAGTAACATCAGTGTGTACTTTAAATTTCAATCTGAGGGCCCTGGTACATTCGTTTCAAGCAACATTCGCTTGGCTCGCTGAAATGTTTGCGTTGACCGTAAAACAAATATAAGGTCGAATTTCTTGGCCACAAAATTTCATTGCTAATTGTAGCTATATTCGTTATAATTCACTCGACAGTGACGCTTATAACGCCTAACAAATATTTCATGGCTCTCAGGTAATGACAGCTAAATTTCACGCCCGTTTATTATTTATTTTCCCAAATTAGAAATTATATAACCGACTTTTCTCTATGAGAGATTTCTCTTGTACTTTTCCAGTAAATAGTAAGTAGATCTACAAATCAATGGGTTCTTAAATCTAAAATCTTTACCGCTTAAAACATTTTAGATTCTTAGATACATGGATGGATGAATTCATACCTCCATTCTAAGACTTTTATTATTGTGACACTCACATGTAGTCAACCAAACATGATTCCCAAATCCAGATTACAAGTATAAATCTATCATTTAAAACTCTTGGCTGGAATTCAAATTAAGGGTCTCTAACATGATGTCACGCTATCGTTAGTTTATCTTTTCATTTTAGTGCATGTTTACTTGATATGGAGTAAGCTTGTTAATTATATATTTTATATTCTTTTTCTACACATCTTTCTATGTACCATATTAGATTTATTATCGTTGTAACTTTCCACATTCCATGGTATTACCGCATGACGGAATTTGTTTTTTCTAGAATTGTTTTAAAATACAACAATCCAATAGAATGAAATGTATGAAAGGAATGTTTATTTCTAAACCAAACCGAACTATCGATCGAAAAAGGCACCACAGCAATAACTAAAAGTGACTAAGCGTCCATTACTAATTCATTTCGAGTTATTCCAGCGTTAGGAACCTTTCACACGACGATGTTTTCCCATAATACGCTCTTAACGCACTTTAATCATCGCTACACAGCCGATCTACAGTCCTTTGTATACATAACAGTCTCTACATAAGGAACGGTGTTTAAAAAAACAAAGACAAATAGTATGATCATTATACTACAACGTTTATCGGGAAGTTCAACGTGGAACGTAAAAAATACGCAATATGAATGCTCCCTTAGTTAAAGGTAGGCAAATTAAAAGTACACTAATAATCAAATTGATGTATTTTTCCATCAAATTAGTCACACTTTCTAAATCTTTAATACTTATCTTGAGGATAGCCTAACATCAAATACATCTAATCTAACCTAACCATGTTATCTCAGGTTAGGCTATTACACATAAGCGCGTATTCTTCATTGTACACAAATATGAAGATCAAGATCAAGTAGGAAAAATATATATTTGCTTTACTGGATTCATCGGGAAAATTAAAATTATTATACTGTATTAAATTTTAGTGCTACAATGCTATATTCAATCGTATGTTGAAAGGTTAATAAAAACATTATGTTAATATTTATTGTGATTCAATTTGTATAAATAAAGAATTAATAAGAAATATATATTACGTTAGGTAAGGGTTACATTAGGTAGATAATTGATCAGTTACATAATACTATGCATTTTTTAATATACATAATTTTGTTCATATGTTCAGTCCAATTAGTTTTGAATGCATTTTCAGGTGTACACGTTCCGCCGCTTATTTAGAAAAATCGATTATTTACCGGTATATAAATAAGTAACGAATGGTCATTTATTATTTCATTGACACGGTTATAACAATTGCGCATAATGGTGAGTATTTTGTACCATTTTAAAATAAATCTTCAACGTCGTAATACCTACTTGAGTTACTAGTTGTGGTTTAAATACAGTGACACTACCGCCACCCCTATTTCTGATTTTTAAAAACATTGTTAAGTATTGCTGTGTTTTGGTTTTAAGAGTGTAATAAGAAGACTTTCCTCAGTGTACGTTAAATTCGCGATATACTGAACTATAATTATATGGTTACCAACAAACCATAAGCGCACCAAAAATAGTTCCCGGACGTTCTAAACAATTGTGCAACTGTTTTTACCGAGCCGAGAGAAATAAAATAACATACATTACAACTACAATAATTTAATTAAATTAATAGTACACTAATCTGTATTTTTACTCAAAGTCAACTTCATCTGCTTCATCCTCTTCTGCATACGTACGTAAGGCATTTAGTAGTAAATTTTGAGCCATTTCTAGTCGTTCAGAAGTGATAAAACTGCACAGTTTGGAGAAGGACTGATCATTGTCCATATTGCATTTACCAGTTATCTTGCAAACTCCGAGAGCAATTATGGCACCAGTTACTATGCCAATTGAGTTTGCTGTTAGCCAGTTTACTGCAAGTGTTATCACTGACTGAAACAAATAAATTTCATTAATTCCAAATCCGATAGCACAATTCCTATATTCATATATACTGCTTTTTAATAAAAATATATTTTTATTAAAAAGCAGTACCATTGTTTTTGAAAACAATATATATGCATTAAGTTTTATTACTAACCGCAATATGACCGGAGGTATTTTTTATTATTATTTAAAATAATTTTATAAAGACATACTTTACCTATAAAACATGTTTAAATAAGATTACTGTTCCTTAAACTATGTCTTTCAGTGAAATTGAAGCAGTAATAATATAAGATACAAATTATACAGAAAAGTAATAATATTTATGGGTTCCAGAACTACCCCATTTAATTTTTTAATTTTGTTTTTTTTTCTTAGTATTTTTTTTGATTAAATAATTTTTAGTTAAAATGAAAGCGGAAAATAACGGTATACCAAAAAATTACTTACGATTTTGATTCCCATAATACTTTTCACAACTTTCAGGATAGACGTTATTGTTTCAGGTTTTATTGAAATACCAAACAGCTCAGCTTTGCTACTAAGTAGAGCTGATATATCCTGAAATACGTAATATATATGTAAAACAAAAACAATAAACTGTCATTTTAGAATTGACCATTTTAATAGGTACCCAAAAATTAATAGCCAATAAAGTGCAAAATTTCTTACTTACAATAGGAAGGCTTAGAGATCTTTTTACGGGTTCCGAGCTGACTGCCACAAAAAGAATGCTGATTACGACAATTTTTCCCAACATCTGTAAAAATAAATTCAATATCAATAAATCAATAGGTACGTACCTATTTCGTATATATCTTTTAATATATATCTACAACCATGTACCAATATTATATTTATATATAGTAACGTAACATGTATACATATTTCAATTGACCCTCCCCTCCCTCCTTCACCCTCTTTTAGCCCCGAAATTATAAGAATGGCTTTTGTTGACAACGCTAAAGCCGTATAAAAACAATATTAACATTAAGTATGAGTTATATAGGTAGTACTGGGGCAAGCTTTTATTGCCCATGTAGATGGTTAAAAAAAAGTATTCCGAAGAAAAAAGACAAACACGCTGAGTTTCTTGCCGGATCTTCTCAGTTGAGGTCATTATCCGATCCGGTGGTAGTGTAAGAAAAAATATTGTAAATAACATTTGTGAGTGCCCCCGTAGGCCTATGCAAAATAAAGACATTACATTTCATTTCGTTTCGTTCCGTCTCATTTCATTTAATAAAATGTCGAAAATAATCTTACTTTTCTTTCTTAGAGAGGCTCTTACTGGACAAGAATGGAAAACACATAATCTATAAATACAATATATGATTACTATATTCACTTACCTTTGAAAGTAGAAATATCAGGCACGTTAATACCAAACGCTTTTGAGTTATTGATAGTTTCAGACACACTGATAAAGTTTTTCAAAATTCATGGTTTATAAGCAAAATTGCATAATTAGTAATCACCAAGGGATTTGCAAACGTATTACATTAGATCTAATTACAATCAAATTCAAGTTTGAAGATTTAACTAACGATTAATTTGTAAAGTATGTATGACACATGAATGATTATGTTAAAAGTTAATTAGGTAATAGGTATTATTAAAACTTGTGCAATTTCCAGTTGTGAACAATACGTTAATAAATATTATGCCATCAAAAACATCCTGTAAAAAAAGCCAAGTCTCGCAGCTCAGTTTGTCTACCGGAAAAAGTTGTGAGATCCATGTTAACTTATTTTGTCCCTATTTAAGGGACCTTCTGTCTTAAGTTATTCCAAGTCGTTCTATTTATTTAAAACGTTAAAGATTATCAATATTGATATGATAATAATTTACGGAATTAACTTTTACAGCCTTAAACTTTTCATGATCGGTCAGTCAGTTAGTCAGTGACAAAATTAAGTAAGTTTGACAAGTTACAATTCTTAAACTACTGGTTCTGATTGAATGAAAATTTAAATATACCGTGTTTATACAATTCCTGCTTAGTAACTAAAAATTCAGGCTTCTCACTTTATTCACAACAATGTTATAGGGGGGGTCGAAAAGGGCTTGAATTGCTTCGAGAAAAGGATGGTCGGCCGTGCCGCTTTTTTGCTCGACTTGACGGGGGCACTGCCGTGCCCCCAGATGTGATTTCGCAGAAGATTTTAAATACTTTACATACTACCTTATTCCCGCGGCCCCACCCGCTTTTGGTCACGTTTACCACTGTAAAGTATGTGCTAATCTGGGTCATATTCTATCTGTGTACCAAATTTCAGCGAAATCCGACCAGGCATTATTGCGTGAAAGAGTACCAAAAACACATACATCCTCACAAGTTTCGCATTTATACTATTAGTAAGATGTATTAACTAGTAACATTGTACATTATATTAAAGCAAAAAACCTGACTGTTTAAAACGATTTTTTTGTTCATAATGATACATTTAATTTAACGCTTATTATGAGTTTCTGTCAAAATAGTGAAGTAGAAGTATACGCGACGAATATAATAGATAACCTCTCTTCCTTTGGGAAGTCGATTAAAAAGGACGAAACATTTATGTTTGTCCTTAGGATTTTGCTATTATTGCTGTATGGACACGATGCTGACGATGGTGATGATGATCCTCTATGGACACGATCCCAAAATATAAGGAACATGAAAGGATAAGGAACTAATGCGTTTCCAATTGTTCAGGTACCATCGACACATTAGGTTGTAAATATTAGGTAGCAGAACCAGTGTAATTCAGCCGAGAACACACTTATTTCTAACGGGAAGCAGATCTTGCGTTTCGGTGAAATGGTGTGATAATATATGAGGTGATTACCTTAGTCTGTGATCGACTTCAGATAAAACCCATGTTCTGCGTGAAGTTGCTTACAGATGTCCACGGGCGGCAGTAACCACTTACCATCAGGTGGAATTCATGCTCGTTTGCTACTTTAATCTGATAAAAAAATCTTAGTCCTTGTGTCTGTCACATCATCTTCACGTGGAATCCCATTTTGTACACATTTCGTTAAAGATAAAACATCTTGGGAATGTGCAATAATATACTTCCATAGTTCATTAATTGTTGAAGTTGCCGGAGTGATATTGCTGCTGAGTTTATTGCCGGATCTATTCAGTTGAGGTCGTATTCCAATCAAATAAATACACTTCTTTTTTTCTCATATATTTTGTTTAATTTGTCAATGGGCCGTGATAACTAAGCATCATGTTGCCGACCGAGATCGAGCAGCGTTTGCTACTTTTATCTTTTTAAACATTTTATTTTTAAACATTACAATTGCAAGGACATCATTAGTTAATATAGTTGTTTAAAGCAGCAGTACCAACAGTTGATTGTTAATGCAAGTTCATATTTCCTTTCTTTCAGAATTCCGAGAAATCTGTTTCATGGTGTATTTAAAAATACAGATTTTCTAGCTTTGAGGTATAAATGCATGCAGATTCCAATCATATGGACAATTTTCTATTTTTATGTCACCATATTATGTAAATAGTTTTAATTGATCATTTTTCCCATTGGCAAATTTTAGGATGACTGAAGATTTTTCAATAGCACTCTTTTTGCATGCTATTAAAATTATGTATAAAAGTAGGTACTTGTAATATACTAGCCATGTCTATGCATATACTTTTTTTAACACGCTTTTATTAGCTTCGGTCGTATCTTTATATCAATGTATCTATGTATGTTTGTAAACGAAACTTAGAACGCGATTTTTACCCACTTTGAAACATCAAACTTATCAAGGACCGATAACGATACAATATTCTATATATATATATATATATATNNNTATTTTAATTTATAGAAAATTATTTTCGATTTTTTAGTTCAGCTTGTTTCAAAAGCATGTTTTTTAAGTTTTTTAACTATCAATTATTATAACTTGCAATGGTAAGTGGTCACTGGTGCCTATGGACATGCCACTGCAATCAACCTTAGATAAGATCAGAATCTTACCTAAGCTATCTGCTCTTACCCTACCTTACCACATCCTTCAGACCAGAAATGTATGATACAGCAATGTATAACACTGCTGTTATTACGTTGAAATAAGTGTGGCGGTGGTGCGTCCAGTGTTCAGTGTCAAACTACAGAGTTCTACCACCCTTAAAATTGCTTACAAGCAAACATTGGTCTCATTATATCTCCAATAACAAGAATCAAACATACGTTTGATCTATTCTACATATTTAGCCTAGGTCGGGATTTACTATACTGATATCTATGTATATTATATTTGTATGAGCATGCATCTCATGTCTTTATGCAAAATTATATAAGTAAGTAAATTATATAAGTATAGCTCAGATGTTTGTATCGAAAATTATAGGCCTACTATACTTCCTTCCTAAATGATTGTTAGTAAAATAACATTTCTAAGATAGTTTTCATGGTTTACAGCTCGCGATAAACAGATGTTTGTGTACGTAAAACATATATTATTTACTTATTGTCATGTAATCCTAGTATCACATAAGTACATTATTTTCGCGTAGCTTATACTCGTAGGTTTAATCTATGGGTTATAGTAGGTACATCTAATTTGTACTACCTACTAGAGCTATTCAATAAAACAGAACCTAAACCTTTTTTTCCTACAAAGTGTTCCATGAAGCAGTTAACTTTTCCTCTCAGTGATTCTACTCATTATACGCGTGTATATAAGTATTTAGTTATTTGGGTTCATTGAACGCTTCCTGAAAAAGATTCAAAGGCTAAATACCTACTCTTTTTTTGGCAATAATATCTGCAACTTACCTTACTTACCCTATCATTTATGACATAAATCCAACATGAATAAATATAAATCTTTAAGTATATATTAGTTTTGACGACCCGCGTGGCAGAGAGGTCACCATACCGGTCTGACACGCAGTGGGTCCCGGGTTCGATCCCCGGCTAGACAGACATCTGAATGATGAGTTTAGATT
>MOOZ01000017.1:426548-437071 GCA_002930495.1 Cecropterus lyciades | reverse complement strand
TGGGTGTTTGTGTATTCGTCTTTGTGTGTCCATGGCACCCATGACACAGGAGAAAATCCTACTGTGGGGCTATGAGTGTAGAAAGCGTTTATGTTTATGTTTAAAAAAAATAAAAAAAAATATATCATATAAATAATAATCGGATCTCAATTTATTTTCAAGTATGTGATACGCGAAAAATGGCCCTTATCAACTCATCTCCCTTCAAAGGTTTCTTTTCGTTAAAAGCCTTAAATAAACTTGGCAATATTGCTCATTCGCTGTACAGCCCTTATTCATTATTTCGCGCTTATGATTAGTCATAATCATGTGATTTATGCTCTGAACTAATTTAATTTGCTTAAACATGCATCAAAACAACAAACTTGACTATTTTTGACTAGTTTTTAGTTCCAGTATTTTCGTAGGTGAGGGTGAAATAACTGATTATAAAAGTATTTATTTAGGGCCCTAACAACAACAAGATTTGATGAAACACACTGAACATTCTAAAAAAAAATAACTACCTAACTGACTCCTTGAAAGAAACTCTTAAGCCAGCTTTTTTGACGTTGAGTTATATAGGTAATATACAGAAATTACATAAATTACATCTTGAGATAAATTCATCATAATCTTCTAAAATGAGTCAATATCCAGAATCGAAATTAAGTAGATTTTTTCTTAATAATAATACATGTAAATCTAATACAGCATCGTTGTTGTCTAATGAACTATCGTACGAGTCAAGCAAAATAATTTCCATATTAATCATTTCAGAATTCATTTTTTTCTATAAACCGATGATGACCGAAGCTGAACTATTCCAAAATATACATCGTATAGTGTAAACAACAAACGAGGGATGAAATATATATAGTTCGAGATTTAATATACATTACATCCCATGATCAAAAGCCGACTTCCTGTTCTAGAATGAATGAATTTATATTACATGTCTTTTAACTTAATCGGTCCAGTAAATTAGGGGCAAATTGTCGTAAGCAAAGAACATAAGTAATGCTATCCACATTACTGATGTTCTGACGAACGGGACCATTATAAATATTAGGTGTTTTTAACAAAAAAAAACAATAAAATTAAATCAGATGTAGGTACCATCAGTTTATTAAATAATACAAATAAATACAATTTCTTAAATCTTACTACTTCTCAACTAATTCGCTTGTATAGACCTATAAGTTCGAATAGCTTCTTGTACAAACTCCGTCGCCATGTCCAATCGCTCTGGTGTAACAAATGTATCAAAATCCCTCTGAGCTTCATTCAGCGATTTGATGCTATTCAATTTTGTGCAAATAGACGTGATTTTACACACGATGACCACCACAATAGCTCCTAAAGTAAGAGCTGGAATATTGAGAACTAGCAATGTTAGTCCTGCTTTCACCAAGCCATATAGTTTCTGAAACATATAAAGAGATTAATCCATGTATTTCTTGTTAGGAAAACTTCCTTGAAATTTCGGGTTTATGATTTTTGGGTACTCAAGATATTTGCTCAAATTAACTTTTACAGCATCTTGATAGTTTCCTTTAGAAGCCTTTTATTCAAACAACATACATACTTTCTCGAAATGGTCAAATGTAAACATATACCAATTATCATAATAAGATATAACTTAATTAGTTCCGAAGAAAACTACATTAATTATCTGAATACGTAAAAATGTACCATATAATACATAATAAACAGGTATTGAGACCGTGATAATCACATACCCTCTTGTCATTGCATGCATACTGGCAAGTTTATCAAGCAAATGACTATAAACATAATGATGTATTATAGTTAACGACGTATAATTAACATTGTGAATTTTCTGGCGCCTATTAAAGTGTTAAAAATGATAATAATTTACAGTTTTTTTAATTAACTACAAATTTAACTAAGATTTAGATATGGAAGTTTTGGCACGCACTACAGCCCAAACGGCTTGACGGATTGTGACATATGATATATCATTAGAATCGTTTCAATTAGCAGAGTGACATGGGCATTTTTAATGGCGCCTGTAAATAGTAAAAAAGAGGAGGGGGACGGAACTACTTTTTATAACATATATTATAACACTTTTTCTTACTATTTTGACGCAAACTCCTAAAACGCGTTAAATTAAATAAATCATTAAAAGATATTGAAAACAAAATACTTGACTGCAAATATTAGTATTAGCAGTATGTTTTTTTTTTGTTTTCATAACAATTTCTTGTTCTTAAAGCATAGAAATAAGTCAATTAATATAATCGTATTATTAAGGCGTTCAGTTACACATGATGAATGAATAATATAACCATGCAAATGGCTTTCCATTTATATATTATGCATTTAGTAAATAAAAATATTCCATTTATGTACACTAAATCATATGGATTCCACTTAGTTAACCAAAAATAATTATCATAGTCCCATATATTTATTAACTAATATTAATGTTAAATAAAATACGATGCTACTCCCGAGAACAAAGATGGTCGCCTCATAAATACAAATAAATACAAAGTGTGCCGGCAACCACACCTTTCCACCGAAACGCAAGAAATTCTTCACGCTAAAAATAGATGTGGCGGTGGTACCACCCCGATCAGACTACATTGGTTTTGCCACCTGGTAAATAAATTAAATCTGTGATGTAGAGTTCGCTCATCGGTATATAGAGTTAGTTAGGGGCCATCATCACCATCATTATTTTCTACAGGTTTCTATCGCTTTATTTGATAAAATCAATGAAGGTATACTTACAGATACAACAGCACAAGCTTTATTTTTCGATGAGGTATCAATGTTTGGTAAGGATAAAGATGTTTTCACTTCTTGTCTTTCTGTCTTTGCTTCTTTTGTCTCTTTTAGCTTTGCAGGGAGTTCAATAACTTTAAATTCGTTATTTACTCTAAAAGCATTATCGTGTGGCTTATTTTGAATATTCACTACTCTCATGTTTCTATTATCCTGGTATGGGTATGGGAATGATAAATGCTGAAAGAATTAATTCGGCTGATATATATCTAGATTTTAAATATAACATCAATAGTGCATAAAACTTTAGAGGACTAATTATAATATTTTTGTATATGTAATTATACCTTATACCCAATATCTAGTATATATCAATATTCATGAAGTTTAGTTAAAGAATCCTATATTGTAGCTAAACCTTTGCACTATAGTTAATTATATTAAGAAAAGGGTATTGTTATATTTAATATTACATTTACTTATTTTGCTACATTTTACGATATCAAGGAGAATAAATATTTAAGACGAGTCACCGCTCTTTTTTAAGCAATCGTAGATTTATTAAGATTTGATGTTCATATTAAAACAGAGACCTTGCTATTAATGAAATCATCAAACGAAGGTTCTACGACGGAAGCAATTAAAGTTTGATTGCTATGCGAACCGACATATGTATTCTGATTAGGCTTCATAACAACGCCATTTATTTATTATTGCATGTATTTCAAAAGAAAAATACAAAATGCAAAAGGAGAAATATTTTGAAGTGATTATCACGTTGAATTATGGCCAAAATGTATACAGCATTTTGGCCGTAATTCATAAGCATCATTTCCTAGTCACATTTTAAACTTATCGACTGAGCAATAAAAACTTACCTGATATGGAACATGTTCATAATCTACTACGTTGTCCATAAATTGAAACTCCTGGCATAAAGCTGCAGATAGCACCGACAAGACAATTAATGTTTTAATCATCTGAAAATGTAGGTTACGTTTTAATAACGCATTTTCACCTTGATACTTTGAAAAAAATATTAAAAATATGTAAATGAAATATGATAAACTTACCTTTTATTTTCAATCTGGTTGAAATTTTAACACGGTTTAAGTTAAGAATACATTATTTTTCTTATGATCAGTCTTTAAATATAACAAAAATCGATTTGCTAATTATTATTTCTAATACTTGCGTAAGGTTTTCGCTAAATTAGTATCCTAATTATCCATGACTCACTTCAAGCAACTACATATTTTGAATACCTTTAATGACGAAGTACGATTCATTCGATGTTTATAAAAATAATAGTGATAACAATAATAATAAGCTTTACTTGATTCCATACAAAGTTTCGCTTTACCTTCAAATGAAGTATTTAGTAATTTAATAATTTAGTATTTTAATTTGACTATTACAATTATTTTCAATAAAATAGTTTCAATACAATTAATTATAAATAATGTAATGATGAAAGTAATTATGTGAATAAATTAATAATTCGATGTATACATATACGCATGATTTAAATCTGAAAAGAAATTTAGGCTCTTGCTTACATTTTGTTTTCAGTAGTGATATCTTTTTTACAAACAAACTCGTAGTGAAACATACTGTTTTTGCAATGTATTGTATAGAAATGTTCACTTAATGGTAAATGGTAATGTCAATCAATAGCAAATATTTTGTTAATGTAAGTACATTACAGCTCGGTCACAGAAACGTATCATCCCCGAGGACTAAGTTCCATCCTTTATCCTTTAAATCAGATCACAGCAGTGCTTGATACTTCTGTAATGAGGCAGAAACAGGTAGAACAGTACTGCATCTGGAGTAGGATGTACTTTAGTATGTACATATAGTGGCAAAATTTGGTAGAGTTGATACCGGATTTTGCCACTTTCAAAAATGTACCTTCTTTATATAGGGACACGGCATTTCAATCATTTATAGACTCCTATTATTGTAGACATTTACTATAGAGTTTATATTTAGCTATTTATTACAGATGTCTATATTTTCCCTTTTTATCGCTGCATTTTTACTACTATTCTTCGGATCAACGTCGGCTCTGGAAAACAAACGGGAAATTGCACTTGCACAGGATTTAAAAGGAGGACAGTATGATACTATAGACCCATTGATTCGAGAAGTAACCCAAGAAAAAGGAAACAGGAGGTATCTATCTTTAATCCATGATTGGTACATTTTTTAAATATATAGGCCCGTTTTTGATTATTCCTTCACATTAACTTTAATTGACGACCCGCGTGGCTGAGCGGTCACCATACCGGTCTAACACGCAGTGGGTCCCGGGTTCGATCCACGGCCAGACAGATATCTGAATGATGAGTTTAGATTTCTGTTCTGGGTTTGGGTGTTCGTGTATTTGTCTTTTTCGTGTCCATGGCACCCACAACACAGGAGAAAATCCTACTGTGGGGCTATGAGTGTAGAAAGCATATTTATTATTATATTTATATTATTTACTGTATTTTTTAATAATAATGGAAATAGCAAACGATCATGCAGTTCAGCTAATGGAAAGTGGCCACTGCCGTCCATGGCCATCTGTAATCATACCCGGTAAGATCGGAATCTTACCTGAAGTTAACCACAGATGCGTTGCAACCCTGAGGACTAAGTTGGGACGCCTCGGATAAGTATATCTCCCATATCACACCCTTCAGACATAGCAATGCGTAATACTGCTGATATTACATTACAACACGGCAAAAATATGTGTGGCAGTGGGGCTTCCGAAGTCGAACCACAAAGATTTTTGGTATATTGGAAAATATACAAAAAAAAATGATTTTTTAATGAATTTTATTCATAATTACTTTTTATCATGTTACAGAATCAGCGGCCATCGAGAACAAACGAGAGCGATTCGCAGCTTGCATCTTAATGTGGGTCTGAATTTATTTTAGAAATAACTATTAAACTATTTTTTTATTATTTCAGTACTAACTAACAAGCTTACAGCCCACCTTATTGTTAGTAGTAACTACCGTCCATAAACATCCGTAATTATGAAATCTACCTCCAAATGGAATAGATTTTTCTTTGTACCTTCCTTTCCAGACCCGTCGAACACTGTTATTATAAGACAGAATTAAGTTATGCCTTATTTCTGTCCTATAACAACAGTATCATCAGTATATTTGAAAACGAACCACAAAGGATTCTACTAACTTGTTCTAAAAAAGGTTTTCAAGATTTAATAAATTTACATATCTAAGTAACATTAAGACAATGCTTCACTGCTTGTTGAGTACCAGAAAAATGAAAATTTACAATAAACATGGATCAATGCCATTTCATAAACGCTATATGTTTTTGTTACAGGATTTACTAAGTAGTTTTATTTATTTATTTATTTTATTTATTTAGTAAATAAAATAAATAAATAGTTTTATAAGCAAAGTCCTAGACATGATTGAATTATTTGCTATACGTAACATTACATTAACGCTATATGTTTTTGTTCCAGGATTTACTATGTAGTTTTATTTACAAAATGCAAGATATGATCGAATCATTTCTTATACGCGGTGTCCTTAAATCCGTTATGATGACTTACAACTGCGTTGTATTGGACCGTTGCACAGGAAGATCGGATAAAGTCAGAAGATTGGACATGATTGTAAACGCTTTTCATAAAGCTTTTAATAAATGGACAAGAACTGTTTGTCCTGTATATTTTTATTAATAAATTGTGTTTGATTTATAATTATTTTTAAAATGATTTACTACTTACTTTTTTTATTAATGAAAATAAATTTCTTAGTCATACTATTTAATGAAAAGAGTATGATTATAACAAGTATAATCAGAAAAAAAGGTTAATAATGATTATATACAGCAACAACTAAAAATCAGTTTTTCCAAACCTTTAATTGTATGAATGTAAACAATGCTTAGTAACCAGACTACAAACTTTAATTACGAGGAAATACAAAATTGATTAAATTGATTGATTGATTAAAGTAAAGAAAAATATAGAAAATAATATACAAAAAAATATATAGTGTACTTCACACATTAACATACACAGAAACACTCACAGACACAAGTTTGATAAGAACTAAGTCGAATGTTTATTAATACTGGAAGAGGTATTTATCTTACACAATGCTTCACAGTTGGACCCCAAATACTTTTAGGTACTGTATGAAATCATTGTGAATGTTTTTTTTTGTATTTATTGATTTGTTTTTGTAAGTGCCAAAGTAGCATTTGGATATTTGTTTTATATAAAATGCGTACGAAGCTAGTTGGATATAATAAAAAAGACAAGAAAATGAATTCAATATTAAGTATTTATTCAAATGTAATTTTGGAAGAAAATAGTAAACTATACAATTACTTTATACTTTAATTAAATAGAGCACGTCGTCTTCTCGTAGTAGTAGAATCAGTAACCTTTTGTATGTTCTGATATTTATCTATAGCTGTCTTCACAAAATTGGCTGCATGACTGATTTTTTCCAACCTTTCTGGTGTTATTAGAGATCTCATTTCTTCGTGAATGGGTCCGACGCCATGGAATGTTATTGAGCACAAATTCGTATAGGAACAAATACCAACAGTAATCATGGAACCGAGGAAGAGTACAAACATACTGTTCATTAACCAGATAAAGGTTCTTCCAACGTAACTAACAATTTGCTGAAAAAAAGGTATTAAAATATATTAAAATACATACTAAGCAATTACACGCTCAAAATGAGACAGGTACATAGTATAGGAAGAAATATATTTCAAAACACATGAATAAAGTTAATATAATAAAAAATAGAAGAAAGGTCAATACCCTGGAATCAGGTACTTGGCTCCAAAGTAGGCCAACAGTAGATGTATCGGGTTCCATGAGATAATCATTATTCCTATAGAGGTCATAACTGAAACATAAAACATTTTATCAAATGAATTAATTGTAAATAAAGGTAAATTCTGTCGTTGTGATAACATTTAGTATGTATTTCTTCTTGTCATACTTGTTATTTTAGGACGCATAGTAACCACTTTGTAGGTGAATCAAGAAATAAAAAATAAATAAAATAAAAGAGGCGAAGCTGATATTTTTTTTAAAAAAGAGAGAGCCAGACATTTACCTATTAGCACCATAATCGGGACCATATCCATAACCAGGAGCGTATGGAATGTCAGGGTACGCTACTTCTACTGGATTACCATAACCATAGTTTGATGCAGCAGGATTGTCCTGGAAAGAGAAATAAATATTAACTACATCGGCTATATAATCCTCTATTTTTTATTTATAATAAGATTTTGTTATTATTTTGGAAATAAATGAAAAGTAGGTATGAGTAATTATTGCTGTTAATTATTATTTTTTAATTATTACGACTCGATGATAAGTTACTTGTGTACTTCCTTATATCTTATAATACATTATATCTTACATATAAACACAAACAAAACTATATCACGTTTACTTACAATTCTGTCACTTTCTCCTGTAGACGCAGGTTCATCAGCCAACATATCATGCCTCACAACTGGTCCTACTGGCTTCACAGGTTCTATTCTAGCCTTTCCTTCATTCTTATGTTCTTCTAACCTGTATATTGGATGATGGTCTTGTGTTCCAATTTGTTTTTTATAAATCGCGTGAGTATCAATAGGATCATTGCCAATTTCAGGTTTTAAAGTTGAGTGTTTTTCTAATAAACCATATGATGACGGTACTTCAGCAGCTGAGCCTATACTTGCCGCAAACGCTAATGTTATTATTAATTTGAACATCTGAAAAAAGAACACGTAAATCAAATCAAATAGTTTATATAATAAAAATTACTAAAAATACCAGCTATTAAAGATCCACAGATGGGCACGTATCTCCTCCCAGAGTAAGAGGGACTTAATTTTTAAAATACACTTACAGAAGAAAAAAATCGATCTAACAATTTACAGGACTGGCTAGCCAGGAATATGACCGAAGCCAATATGGTATCGACTGCTAATATGGCAAAGTCGTATGTTTTATTTCTAACTTTATTTAAATTGTAAATAATATGGAAACTTACCCTGAAACTTTGCTCCTCTTACTGCACTGTTATGAAAGACTTCCTTGGATGGACTGATGTAGTTTCAAACTTCCCTTGGACTATTTATAGGAATACTCCGAATACAAAACTTCCTATCCACCATGGCTAACTTATCTAAGTTCATTGTTTTGCAATAATGGTTTCGGCGACGTACTCGAAACCGGTGAACCCGAAAGATAAAGGATTCGTCAAAGCTTCGGAATGTTCTTGGACGAATCCCGTTACGCATTCCCAACACATGTTGAAATTATTCATTACATTCATAATTTAACTTTCATAAATAAGAATAATAGAAACGTGTATGATCCAGCTGAGCTCGCGGTTTCACCCGCGTTTAAAAGAAATGTAACGTGACATACATTAACCGAAATTTTATATCCCATTAGAAAAAACACCCCGATTTTGAAACATTCTTCATTGATACTCCGCTCCTGTAGGTCTTAGCGTGATGATATATAGCTTTCCTCGATAAATGGGCTATCTAACACCGAAAGAATTTTTCAAATCGGACCAGTAGTTCCTGAGTTTAGCGCGTTCAAACAAACAAACAAACTCTTCAGCTTTATAATATTAGTATAGATGTTAAGCTATGTGGCTGTGGTCGAAAGTTGGATTGGATGAGTGACCGGTAGTGGCTAAATATAATGCGCGTTTCTGTGCTTCGGAAGGTACGTTACGTACGTGATAGTTCAGTACTAGTGGTTATTATGGGTTAGCAGTCATTAAACTTTGGAGGCTTTATTCAGCGGTTTACGCCTAACATCCGAAACGTATTGGCCTCCTTACATCTATTCTTGTTGGTGCACCGTAAAGGAGTAAGCTCCAGGCCTCCCTCTGGAATATACTAGTGCCTAATGTTTACGAACTTTCCTTAGTAAAAACCGCATTAAAAATACATACAAGGAGAAAGAGAAAGAAAGAAGCAAAAATTTATCGTACCTACCTATAATACTACTATTAATACATAGATTTATATTCAGTGAACGCGGAACGTTAAAATTTCAATGAAACCGTAAATAATTTAATTTATTGGTCCTATTCATGAAACGAATTATTGATTTTCTACTACTTAAGTAGTAGTATCTAGTTTTAAAGAGCTGAGTATCTAGTTTTTATATGTGGGATGCTCGCAAACTTTTATAACCTAAACCATTACAGTAACAGTATAAGTTATTTCCATACTTATGTTAAAGTTTAAAATTTATGTAATATTATCAAAGTATGAAACGAGTCTGAAATACTTCATACTACCTATAGTTACGAAGTACTAACTTCTTTCCTGAAGTTTATCACAAATGCCAAGTCTGAGCATTAAAACAGTACACCTGATATCTATGTTTGCCTTAGAACCCTATTATTTCCCTTTTCTCAATTATTTCTTAACATTGAATTTGAAGGTGGTAGAACTCTTTGTGGTTCGACTCCGGAAGCACCACCGTCAAACCGCCAGTGCTATGCGCTGTTGTGTTCTGGTTTGAAAGGTGTGGTAAGGGAGATATACTTTTCCGAGGCATTCCATTTTAGTCCTCAGGGGTAGCAACGCATCTGTGGCTAACCTTAGGTGAGGTTTTGATCTTACCTAGGGTTGATTACAGATGTCCATGGACGGCAATAGCCACTTACCATCAGATGGGCTGCATGCTCGTTTCCTACTTCCATTCTATTAAAAAAAAAAAAACATGCCAGCGCAACTGATATAAGGCAGAAGTT
>MOOZ01000017.1:415220-426403 GCA_002930495.1 Cecropterus lyciades | reverse complement strand
TCATTACATATCCAAATACACACCTCACAAAATAAACTAAGTTATACACACACACGATAATGTAAGTTCAGAACTAAATAGAAGATCGTAAATACTCATCACAAGTATTTTATGTGTATGTGTATGTTTTGGGTGCAATATCCGCCCATGCAATATATAAGCTATTTAAGTCTGATTTGTTGTGTACTTATATTCCTTTGTTTCCACAAAACCCACAACACATGACAGCAAAACGCAAAAAAATAACAAAAGATACAACCCACTTCAATGCTACAAAAAAGTAAAAAATAATTTGTACATACTCCCGTAGTCGGTGCTCAACATATTGGATACTGTTCTGTAGTAATGATCCAGCGTAATATATTATGTTGAGTAATGTACTTAACTAACATATATTTAAATTATTTTTTACTTTTTTTGTAGCATTGAAGTCGGTAGTATTTTTAGTTAAAAAAAAATTCACGCTTTTTAATAATGATACAATTACTAATTTTGTCTTAGTGGACACAAATGTACGTGAAAACATAAACTGAATCATTAATACAAACGCTAATTCAACCTTCAACATAAATCTAAAAATTAACCTAAATCTAAGCCTAAGCAATAATTTACAACACTTTTACAATTTATATGAACTGGGTGCACACGCTCGCAAGGCGCTGCCGTGCCCCGCGAGCGGGTGCTCGCTTAGTTTTGTTTTCTTTTATTTTCAAACCCAACCTAAATCATCCTATATGAAACATTAAAACTAAATCCAATTCTAACCCATAACATAGGTCATCATCATCAGCGTTTAAGTGCATTCAACTTTTATGAAAGTCGGATTGGCAGAGGCTGAGTTATCTCACATTAATCTGAATAAGTCCATATTTGAGGGTTTTCATCGATTTTCTAGGGATCCCATTATCAGAACATGACTTATGTGACTATGGAACCAAACGGCAAGTATAACCTACTTAATAAAAGAAAAAAAATCGAAATCGGTCCACATTTACCAGAGTAATCGGTGTAAATACATAAAAAAACCTTTTTGAAGTCGGTTAAAAAAAACATCATATCGCTTATCTTTGTTTCAAGTAACTAATACAACAAAAAAAGATATAGACATAAAACAAATAAGCTCCTAAGTACATTATTTATACACTAGTCAAGCGGCTCAGTTACCAGTCACGCAATGGTAATCGGCCCCGTGGTATTTGAAATGACCTATATTTTTTTCACTTCATAATACGTAACTGATATCGATTAACAACTATCATATCTACACCTAATAAGAACAGAACCCATATTTTTTTAAGTAATCGATAGGTGTAATGATAGTCTAAGAAGTAGTCTAATGGTTAAAACTCGACCTCTCAATCGAGGGTCCTAGGTTCGAATCGCACTGTTTTGGACTGAAATTAATGATCACTGCTATACAGTAAAGAAAAACATCGTGTGAAAACCTACACACCTGAGAGTTCTCTAAAAAATAGAGCTCTCTTAGGTGTCATAGGTGAGTGAAGTCTGGCAATTCGCAGTTGGTCAGCGCGGTGGACTATGGCCCAAAACTTTCTCATTATGAGAGGAAACCCGTGCCCAGCAATGAGACAATAATGGTTTGCCGACAAGATAGGTTTAGAGATCTGTCTAAAGTGAGCCACAGACGTGTCCCAATTGATACACCTCAAAATCGATCGCAGATGCATTGCCACTTCTGATAAATTAGATGGTTCCATCATATGGCACCCAAAAGCGCAGAAGTGCTTTTCAAAAGGTGATGTAGTGATACCTTCCTTTCCTTCCCTGTCTCTTCTTTCAAACCATCTTTTAAAACGATAAATTCAATCTAGAAAACAGACACGTCTAAACGCCGCTATCTGGCGTTAAAACTCAAAATTAAAGTTCCACCTAGGTATCCTCTAGTTACATCAATTCTGACAAACCCAAGATTATCCTTTACCAGACGGACGAAAAGCGGCTTATAAGAAATTACACTTATTTTTAAATTACTTCAACAAAACTCCTTTTAATTTCATCATTGCATCCTTTAAAGGTATAGATTCTACGATGAAGTTTTAAAGTCACAAAAACTTACACATAGGTATCTTTATAAAACAGTTCAATACACTAAAAACAACTGTTATAAAATATATACTGATAAAAATATGCATTTTACAAAAAAGAAGTACCTAAATCAATTTTAAAATTTGGCAGAAACACTGCTCCAAAAATAAAAAGCTGTTAGTCATGAAGAATGCTACGCATAGTTATTTGGTTATCGGGCTGGAGGAAAAAAAAGATAATGAATTTATCTCTTAGTCATCAGAAGGGTAGCTTTTCGAAAACAGTAGCATTTATCTTCGAAACAATTTTTGTTATCTATAACATTATCTGGGTACAATATAGGATAACTATTAAAATTACAAAGAAAGTACCCGCTCAATAAATAGGCTGTAAATTGCCACAATAAGGTAAAGAAAAATACTCACCGTTTTACGTACTCCCAGAATAATCTTATTTCTTCTTCCAATAAATCACTCATTTTTTAACGAACACACAATATGAAAGAATTTCATAGCGCACAGTTTAAATGATGAAATAAAGAAGATATTACGTACACGCTTTTTATTTTAAGTGGCAGTACCTGCAGAAACTCTTTACACTTTTTAAATGTTATGGTATTGTTTGTGTAGTGACAATTTTATAACAATAGAATCAATGAAGTTCTATTTTCAAATTTGATTACGCTCGAATAAATATTTACATTAGTCGTAGAAATCGATTTTAAAATCTATACGAAGTCAGATATCCGTCGCGGTCCACTGTCACTTCAGTACTTATCGTACCCAACATGTGTATTTCAGGTAGTTCAGGGCTGAATAAGCAATCGATGTCCATTCATTAAAACTCAATAGCGTGTTAGTTATTATCGATCATAGGATTGGTACGGATAGCTTTCAATTCGAATTTGTAGCTTTGATATGCGGTAGTACTGCTAGGTTACCACTACAATATTGGGATTTGATTGATATTTAAGGCTCACATAACGAAGGCCTAAATTCAAATGCCAGGCTCGCCCTTTTTTTCAATGTGCGTATTGTGTATAATAGGAATCTAATATCAGTTTTTACATTCTTTAAGAACATTAAAAGAAACCAGTATGTTGATTTTACCTTCTATATTATTTCATAAAAAAATAAGTACCTCTCCTACCACTCCACTATTGATTATTGATTGTCAGCATACATTTAATGTAAATCATACATCGTTGCTCGATACATACTAGAGACGATTTACGACTTATTAATGATAATTTTACAATTCCATTTTCAAGTATTACGGTCATATTAAGAAAACAATTCATCAGCATTCAAATTATGCCTATCATGTATCCATCAATATTTTTATTACTGGCATTCAAAGTAACGAAAAAAATTAAATAAAAAATAAAAAACAAAAGAAGTCAATTTTGTAAGTTGCGTCAGAAGTAAATAATCATAAGGAATTTAAAAGAAGTTACTTTTAATAATATTTTGACATTTAAATAAATATTGAGTTAGAAGTCTTTTAAGTCTGCATTAATAAGACACAATTCACAATAATTGCATTAATTATATTTAATAAAAATGGCCGTACGAAAAATACCCAGTAACGTACAATCTTTATTAAATGCATCGGCGCGAATCAGTAACTACAAAGGCGCTATTGAAGAACTGGTAAATTTATTCATTTATCTGCTTGTTTTGTGTCCTTTTATATAAGAAGTGACAATCGGATTTATCAAAAATACGAAAATATAACGAGAACAAAAAATATGGGAAAAAGTCCGAATTTCTCCTTCTTTTCAAAGGCTTTTTATAAGTCTTATATTTAACTTAATGCGCGATGGTAGGACCATTATGGTGCGATCCCCGGTCGAACCATAATCCACCGCTACACTAGCGTGAAGCAGTTCATGCCTTTCGGTGGACGGGTGTGATTGCCGGTTCAATTTTATATGAGGCGAACATCTTAGTCCTCGGAAGTAGCAACACATCTATGATTGACGTACTCTACATGTCACTCTACAGCGGTGACCACTTACCATCAGATGAACTGCGTTCTCGTTTGCTACTACTAAATTATATTAATTTATTTCAAAATAATTGGTATTTTTACTTTAACTTAGAATAAAAATCCCTTACGACTATTTGTATTTACGTGGCAATCATGGAGTGGTTTGTTTAAAAAATTCTCTAGGGTCCATACAGAATCAGTTAATGGTAGGACAATGTTTTTAAATCTTTCTTGTGACATTGTCATGACCCCCATAGCTTGTAAATATATTTCGCGACTCCCTTAGTACATAATATTTCACGACCTCCCACCGTCCGGAGTATGTAACTTATATTTTATTTTGCGTTATAAATATAAAATCTACAATATTATTATGTCTATTATAATTAGGTACGGTTTAAATAAATAATTTAGAACACGAAACGTCGTCTTCAAGTGCATTTTATGAAACTATTAGTAAAAATATGTTTATGAAGTTTCCTTTTTTTTTTCTTTTTTATTCAGACGCACTTATAGAGGCTTGGCAACCCCAAAGAGGTTGTGTCCACATTTCTACTTCTAGCAATCACGTCAACGTACTAAGCTCACTAATGGTATAACGTGTCAAATTTTATCTTATTATCATATTAATATAGGTTTACAATTCGTTGGATGCTGAATCATCTTCAATTGCGATAAGAGTTCATATACAAAGAAACTGGTTACAAGTTGTCGACAACGGAAATGGTATAAAAAGTGATGACTTCCAATTACTCGGAGAAAGGTATGCTACAAGTAAACTTACGGATATTAATAATCTCAAAGCAGCTCCCAACAAATTCGGTTATAAAGGTCAATCTCTTGCAAACATAATAGAAGTATCAGAAATAGTTAAAATATCATCAAGATATGCAAATTCTGATGAAACTTGGCTTAAAACATGTTTTGAAGGAAAAGAATCAGAATGTCGTAAAATAGCAATGAGACCTTCAAAAGGAACGACGGTAAGATTTTGTTCTGTATAGCTATTGTGTATTATACTTTTTTTATATGAAACATCTATAGGTGCACGTAAACGTGATCGTTGGCGAGTTGATCGCCACACCGTATTTATTTTAGGGCTATCTGTTTTACGTTCTCGGAACTATTAAGTATCGAACAAAACTAAGTGGGCTGCTTAGTTTTGTTCGGTTTAGAGCGGGGTACCTACTGTTCGTAGAAGGCGTTATTTTCATTATGCTATATATTTAATTCCTGTCGCAATCTTGTAATTTATGCATATTATTTGTACGAACACGATGTTTCACATCTGACAGGCGTCCCGTGACGGCTATTTCTTATTATTGATTTTTTACTATTATATACTTTCATAGGTTTTTTTTTCAAATAAGTTTTCCTGCAGGTTGAAGTCCATGGTTTTCTTTTTAATCTAAACATTCAGAAACAATGTATAAATCAATTTACTGAACTACAAAACATTCAAATGTTTTTAGAACATTTATTATTAGCTTTTAATAATGTCTCGATAAGTTTAAGAGACGACTCTGATAATGAGATTTCGTTTAAAATACATAAAAATAGAGACATTTATCAAACATTTAAAACACTATTTGATATTGACTTTAACGATATCCAAGAACTTCAAGTGCAAAAAAATGAATATGAAGTCAAAGCCTTCATCGGAATGAAAGAGACGGAAACAAAAAAATACCAATGGATCTACTTAAATAATAAATTCGTTCATAATTCTAATCTTCACGAATTAATTAATTATAAGCTTTCGAAGACTCTGGGTTTAACACGAGCAACGATAAAAAAGAATAAAATGAAGGTAATTTTACAAACGTTTCAACTTATTTGTTACCGTGGTCGACCTCAGATAGGACTCAGAACTTTCTGGGGTTGATAACAAATTTTTATAAGCGATAGAGATCGCTTATAATCAGAAGGACTGCATGCTTCTTTGCTTCTTTTCATTTTCTTTCCATAGGCACATTTTAACGAAGATAATAACGTTAAACTACAGTGCATCCCATTTTATTTTATATTTTTAACATGCCCATACTATGAATATGACATCATGTACTCTGGGAAGCAAACAACGATAGAATTTAAAGACTGGACAGAATTAAACAAGTTGATAGAAAAATTGATTCAATTTTATAATGGTGATACAAAGTCAAAGAATACAAACAATCAAAATCAAAAACAAGTTAACAGCATAAAGGATACAAAAAATGAAGTTAAAAATATAATAGAAAAATTCTTGGGAAACTATATAAACAAAAATCCAAGAATACAGATGCAAAATGGAGTGAAAGGTATTAGTAGAATTTTAAATATGAAAATAATGTAATTTCAGTGAAGAAAATGTATCCAATCTTTTTTTTAGGAAAAGAAATCAAAAGAAAGATGAATAAAGACCTACCAAAAATCTCTTTAGCTAATCGTAAAACGAATACACAGGGTAAATTTATTGATAATTTAAATATCAGAACAAAATCACCTAAAGATATAACTGTGAAAAGAACCAAATTAAACAAGAGGGCTTCAAAACACTATTTAAAATCAGAAAACAACATTAAATCAAATCAGAAAAGTCCTAAATTTACGAAGAAGTCTTTAAAATGTAAGTGCAACACAGTTGATAATCTTATTGAAATATTTAAAAAGAATAGTGATACGATCAAAAGAAGATGCAAAGAAATATCATGCCAATTAAAAGATTTAACGAACATAAAATACTCTCGAATCAATGAAACATCTATAAACCAAAATGTTAACATACTATCAACTAGAAAAAAAACTGCTTGTGAAAATCCAAGTACCAAGGGATGTAAAAAAAATATGAAACAGGACAAATCTGAAATTTTACAATTTGAACATTTTAATAATAACAAGATATCTATAGTAGAAAAGCCGAAGTCATACGATTTGCTTCAAACAATTTTGAAAACGCCACAAGGTTACATTTCAGAACAAGAAAACACGTGCATAGGTATCGGTATAAATATTACTATATAATTACACTTCTGTTAAAATCCATATTCTATATGGAATTATTTCGTAATATATCGCGATGGTCACCACAGCAACATACAGACGGCTATATGACAATTTTAACCTACTGAATTTCGGCCCTTTGGTTTGTGTACTTTTTTTATTTTAAATAGCTATAATTAAATTATCTATACCTAATACGCAGTGCGTTGCTGTGTCGTACATTTTTAAGTATATTGTCGTTTTCGTATTGTAATGCAAATTTAAATGTATTTATCATTGCATTATGTGCAGTGAAAGTCAGATGGCATTATTTAGGGTGGGAAGAAATATTCGCATATAAAATGTAAGTGCCTATTTAATACTTGGTATATGTATAACTTTATTAGCATCAATATATGTATATCTTTTCAGATAATCATCAAAATAGTTATGTTCCATCCAAGCTTACGTATGAAAGCCACAAATATAACATGAAAAATAATGTTATACCTACGAATAAATACCTAAATTTACAAATCAGTAAGCAATCAAGAGATAAATTTATCTGTTCTGCGGATAAAATACATAAAAGTGATTTCAAAATAAAAGCAGGAAAGATTATAAAACCCAAAAATCAATTTAAATCAAAAAGAAAATGTGATTTCAGTGCTTACGACACGCTACTAAATAGATATAAACATAATGTATTTGATACTCATTTTTCTATTGATATATATGACGAAAGCGATATAATAGAAATCTCTAAAAATATTCGTAACCAAATTGTAAATGATATGAAATTTTTATTGGATAGTAATTATAATAAGATTAATTCAGAAAATAAATGCATTAAACAGTCAAATTATGAAGTTAATTTTAAGATTGAAAGCACATACACAATTCTAGTGGATTCGATGCATAGTTCGTCACAAGTATTTAATAGACACATTAATCAAAATGATTTTATAGAGAACTCGGTCGAAATAAGAAAAACCAAAAATATAAGCTATAATGATAAAACTTTTAGTGCTAATGATGCAGTGGAAACCAGTTTGAAAAGTAATAATTTAACAAATAACGAAGTTAATGTGCTTATACAAGAGTCTTTGATTACATCTCAAATTGAAGAACGTATGGAACCATTAGATCTATGCGAAGTTGTTATTACTAACAGTGATTGTCTTGCCGAAGAATTCAATGATACATTTGGCTTAAATAAAAATAATGATTCCATTTTTGTGGTGAAATATGATGAAAAGAGTGATATAAATATTACGGAAAACCAAAATTGCGATATTTTAAATGACAACTTGATTAATAATCGTCACATTGATACCATTTTAAATAAAACTTTGAATAAAGAAGATTGTTTAGCTTTACAGCAAATTGATACCAATGAAAGTAAGACGACAGATTATATAGATATAATCGACAAGGAATTAAATAATCATGGTGAAGATGAAGGAAAATTAACTGAAACTAGAGCTTGTATATTACAAGATAAGTGTATTAATACCTTTGAACTCTTCAGTAGACATCGATTTATGCCAAAAGGTAGGTAAAAATTGTTTTAAATAAATTCCTTGAATTATACGTCTAAGCTGTTTATTTTTCTTTCTTTTAGGGACATCTCAGATATTTAATAATGTTTTTTCAAAAACTATCTGTTCGTACAATTTGGATTCAGAATACTACAAGGATGTAAGTCTGTTATTACAAAATCAATAAATATTAATGTGATTTAATTATCCCCCATGATTTTTATCCCCCAAATTGTCTTTTTTGCAGACTATTTATGATAATTTTGTAAAGGATATTGAAGTTAATACCGAAATTTATGAGCCAAAAATTCAAAGCATGAAAGATCTTACAACAGGACATATACGAAAAATAACAGAAAAATTTAAAAATCATAATGAAAACCTCAATTTTGAAGCAGATTCGTTGGCTGACGGAAAAGTTATATTTATTCAATTAATGTTTATAAAAAGACTTGAATGATTAAAGAGTTAAATAAAACGACTTATTTTATTTTCAGGTTTTAAGACAAGTTGACTGTAAATTTATTGCAGCTAAAATACTTGCTAATTCACAATCACATGAATCATCGGAATATCTGGTTTTGTTTGACCAACACGCTGTCCATGAAAGAATCAAACTTGAAAATAATTTGGAATGTAATTGATATCTTTAAATGCAATAGATTATTTGTATAAACCATTTGTCAAAATATAAAATGCATTGTTCCACAGACTACTTTGATAGTTACGGTAATAATTGGAGAAGCGTTACAATAGAAGCAATTCCTATGAAAGTCTCTAAAGACGAGATACTTTATCTGCATAATCATAAAGATAAGTTTACTCAATGTGGATTGGGGTGGACAGCTATAAACAATTGGGAAATTCTTGTAACAGCCGTACCTGAGGCAATTGTAGGCAAAAATCCTAGACCGGTAAACAATTTAGATGTAATTTTACGATTTATTTACTGTTATTTTTGCATTTAAAGTAATCATTATTTATTTTTAGGCGGATATTATTTTAAGAGCCTTGAGAAATTTGCTAACAGAACAAATTAATGGTATTAAATATCTAAAGGGTAATATATCTTTATACCCGCAGGCTATTATGAATCTTGTATTTTCTGAGGTAAGGTAACTTTATAAAGTTATTACTATTACCTTTATTTTAAATAGATTTGCCTTATATATTGGTACTTATTGATTCGATTAAATTTATTATGAATAGTGCCCTGTTCATACCTGTAGCATATTATAATATCGGATTTATCAAAAATCATCTTTAATACTATTTTTGCTATTTAGCAATTTAATGATACATATGAGAATGATTACATCGGAAAAAAAAATCATACAACATTATTGATTTTAATATGTTTAATAATAATTGTATGTATATTGTAATTCCACCTTCTAGGCCTGTAGGTATGCAATAAAATTTGGAGATATGTTATCGGAAAAACAATGCCAAGAGCTTATTTCTGAACTAGCGAAATGCAAGACACCATTTCAATGTGCTCATGGTAGACCTGTTATGGCTGTTATGCTGGAACTAAAGAGTGATTCAAATACGTATCAGGTAAATATTTAATTATTTTTAATGTAATTGGATAAATGTAGCTGAAGTAGCAAATAGGAATAAGGATCCCAATCATATGTAAAATAATTATATGTTAAATTCAAGAAAACACTTCTGCTTTATTGTGCAACATAAGCCACTACAACTCAACCTTCTATACAGAATACTAAGCTATTGAAAGTAGAGTATTTTAACTATCTATATCCAGATCTGTTAGCATTAAAAAAAACTAAAGTGTGAAATTTACTCCAAATTAAATTACCTTTCCAATAAGACAAATTAACATCGATTGTAATTCAAATTAATATTATTTTCAGGTAGATATGCAAAAACTTAAGCTGTTCAAGAATCAAATGAAATAGTGGATGTATATGTATTTTATTTGAATTTAGCTTAGTGTTTGTATAAAATAAATAATAATATTATATGTAGCTCATATAATTGCATTTTTTTGTTTTATTTATTACTTATAACGTCACGTATCCAAGAGACGTACGGACTGATTCTTGTGTGAACGTCTGGAAAACCAACAGCACATGGTATACCCCACGATACGATTCCAACCAGCTCGTTTTCCCAAGTTAGGGGTCCGCCAGAATCACCCTGAAATATAAAATACAAAGTATACAGTCTAACCTTAACTCTACCGAAATTAGTATTAATATGGCTTCGGATCGAAAAAAGAAAAAAATAAAGCAAGCAGGGAGGCGAATTTAGATTTAACTGTTTTATTTTTCTAGAAATACCTATCTACTATCTACAGAAGTATAAATAGACCCTTATATAATACTTAATAATAAAACAATTTTTACATTTTTTCAGCTTATAGCTAATAAGCCATACATAAAATAAATATGTTTTTTTTTTTAAATAAAATACATATTTGTATCATTTTTTAAATTATTATCTGTCTCGTTGTCTGTGTGCTTAAAATTACATTAAACTTTAATTCAAAGGATTGAAAATATATCTATAGTCTATCTATGATATTTAGGTAACGTTTTTAGTCTTTATTCCATTAAACCATTCACACTATCAAAAGTTATTAAAATTTAAAGTTAAATTAACTTTTTTTTATTTTAA
>MOOZ01000017.1:381756-406333 GCA_002930495.1 Cecropterus lyciades | reverse complement strand
ACAATATAAACATGCTGCTGACATGTCAGATGTGTATGTCAAATTACGCGTTATTGCTGTTCAGTAAATCTCATTTCCCAGTAATGACAATTTAAAAAATAGTCTTAAAATTAATATACGGTGAAAAATACGTATATACGTATAAAGACTTTGTAGTAGAAAACAAGATATATTTTTATTTAGGTTTAATTACGGTCGAATTTCGACCGCTGTGAAGGACAACTAGTAGATATAAACAGGTAAAAAATACTAAGTTTATGATCACGGTTATCAAGTTGTGGTGACGGTTAAATACGGTTATCAAGTGATTTTGGCAATTTTTTGAACCATGTCTCTAAATAGTAAATACTTTACGTAATAATACGATGCCCGTTCACCAGATGGCGCTACTGAACACCTACGATTATTTTCAGTATATTTAAAGAAATTTAGTTCATTCAGTATATTTATAGTAATGCCTTGTTCAGATTAGTGACAGGTAGTTCGTGCACGAACGGTGTCGGCCTATAACCTAAGTGTCGTCCCTTGAAATAGGTGACATGAAGATATTAAAACTAAGAATTAAAATTATGTGTTTCATGATGATACGTTTATTATTTCTAACTTAGAACATTTCAATACTTCTTCCCCTAATTTCATCAACAGTTGAGTGTCCTGTATCAATGCCGAAAAGTTATTTAAGATATATCGGACTTTTACATTTTGGGCATTTTTACACCTTTTAACAGAAATTTCACTAAATGATTTTGGAATTAATGTGTGGGAAACAGACGTAGAGTACGTACCTCAGATGTTATTTGTTAAGAGAGAATGTCAACAACTATATTAATAAAAGTTAATACAGCTAGGCTAAAACGCAAGAGGCAAAGGCCATAAAAACAATATAAAAAATGACAGCAACTGTTACCCACTGACATGGACAGATGGTTAAAACTTTCAAAATATTTTAAAACAAGTGGAATATTAAAATCAACGATTTTAGTTTTCGTTCTAATTATTTTGATTTGTTTTCAACATTATATGTTTATTCAACATTTAATCATTATGTTAAATAAATTGAGACATAAATATTACCGGATTTGTTAAAATAAACTGCCTACAGTTAGTGCATCTAAACACCAATATGATTGTAGACTACATAATTAAGTTTCACATTGAGGACTGTTTAAACATCTTATCCGAGACGGATAACTTGGGATATTACAGTATTAAGATTGAGTAAGTCTTATGTATGTATGCATTTTTAATATTATTATTTATTTAATATTATCACATTAAAGTGTTTTATTGTTCTTATTGCAGTTTTTTGAAATTATTTGAAACTTACCCTGACATTGGTGACAAGGTTCTATGTAGTCCGAAAGAAACATTACCTTCTTGTGACCGGGATATAATAAAAGCACAACAAAATATTTTAGAAGGATCTGACTATAAATCATTGCTATCAAAACTTAATTATTATTTTCTGAAGAGGAATGTGTACGCAAGATTCTTTGGTCTACCAGTGTGTCCTGAGTTGCATAGAACAATTTTTCCCAAGAATGTGGATTTAGGCTGTTTTTTGAAAGTAACAGGTACATAAATAGATTTTGTTTTTTTTTGTTGTCGTTAATCTGTAATTCATTCTAAATAAGTCATTTACGGTAATTTATAGATCTCATACTATGGGACTCGCCAAGGGGGGCACAAAACTCTCATAGTGATTCAAAAACATCTTATACATTAGGTTTTACCACTCGACGTTGCAAAAGAGGGCAACTGAACTTCTAAATGCAAAAATCAATGATCCATAATTCATCTAAACTGAGACATCTGCTGGTAATGCCCATGCTCCATTCTATGCTTCAAACCAGAATATGTTATGATTCTGTTATATAAATAAAAAAGGGATGGCATTGGTGTCATGTAATAAAACTTTGAATACTTCTCACCTGTTCAATATATGGGATAATTGTACTTTTTCTTACAAATATCAATCAAATATAAATTAGCTATGTTTTTTCTTTGTATTATCAGGTACAGTAGTGAGAGTTACACAATCAAAGATGCTTGAGTATCAAAGAAAATATGTATGCATGAAGTGCAAGTATGAAAACTGTGTAGAAGCAGAGTTTGAGCACCGTTACATCCTGAGGGCCCCGACTAGATGTGGGAACACTGATATACGTTGTAGGTGTTCTACATTTAGTCAAGTCAATTTAGTATCAAGAGAACATTGCAAGGATTATCAGGAAATTAAAATTCAAGTAGGTAATAAGAAAGATTTGTAAAATTCGATGAAAATATTCAACAAATTATTGAAGTTGATTGTAGTAGCTATTCCAATATTTATTTTTAAATCATGTAAAAAACATCAAAAGTTATACATAGTAAATGTAATATATTTCAAAATGTGTTTGTGAACCCATGTGGTTTAGTGGTCACCATACTACCACTTAGTGGGCTTCAGCTTCGATTGCTAGCCTTATATATATGTGAATAATTTAGATTTCTCTTCTGGGTGTGGGTGTTTCTATATTCTTTTTTTGTTTATCCATGGCATCCATGACACAGGAGAAAATCCTAGTGTGAAGCTGTGCGTAGTATTGATATGTACTGTTTGTATGTGTAATAATATAAATATTGTATTTTTGATAGGAACAAGTGAATAAGCTGAGCATTGGAACAATACCTGGTTCAATGTGGGTTATACTAGAAAATGACCTTGTTGACTGTTGTAAACCTGGAGATGATGTTATTATATGGTAATTGATATATACCTATGAGTTTTATCCAATTCAGGATGTCAAATATGTAATTACACTAGTTTGGAATATTTAAGTAATTTGCTACTTAGAGGATACAGTTCATCTGATGGTAAGTAGGTACTGCTGCCAATGAACATGTGTAAGTCAACTCCTTATTAGTATAGGTGTTCTATTTGAAGCTAATCACGAATGTATTGATTCTCCTGAAAACTACAATGGTTGCTTCATATATAAGTCAATTGGCTTTAATAATAGTTTTCCACATACATAAATGCAAGAACTGATTCATGGTAAAACATGTGTGGCGGTTGGTTTTCCTCAGTCAATAAATACTGGTTATACCTTATGCAATAACTTCTTTTTAAAGAAATATTCTAAGAATTTAAGTAATATGATCTGACTTCTAGTGGAACAGTGCGTCGTCGATGGCGTCCTACAGCACACAACAGGAAGTCAGAGGTAGAACTAGTGCTTCAAGCTAACTATGTAGAAGTGAGTAATGCACAGAAATCAGAAGTGGTGTCAGTTGCTGCTGATATCAAGGACTGTTTTGCGGAATATTGGTCCAACTTTGAAGCTTGCCCATTGAAGGGAAGAGACCAGATACTTGCTTCTGTGTGTCCGCAGGTTAGATCGTACGACAAGTGTTTAACACAATGACTGTCAATAGAATTATGTATGAATATTCTCACAACTTACAATTTTGTTCACCTTCCTACATTATCTCCATCACCCATTAACTGTTCAGTCTATCTAGTTTGTTTAAGATTTAGACCTATTATTTGATAAGCAGGTACAATTGAATAATTCAGTTTTCTTGAGTCTCTTCTACATAGATGTTTTTTTGCTTAATGTTGTAGCAAAAAAAAAAAAAACATCTGGAAATGAAAACAGATTTTGATCTATTCTCTATCTCTCTTGTGGAATGTATAATGAATTTCACAGGTTTATGGTCTACATTTAGTAAAACTGGCAGTGCTCCTAACAGTAATAACAGGGTCGAACCACATTGTGGAAAAAGAAAATAATAAAAAAGTTGCACCTGATGATAAGCATACAACAAATGTAAGAGGACAATGCCATTTGCTCTTGGTTGGAGATCCAGGTAATAATTACTTAAATATAATAAAATGACTTCCACACATTGTGAATATATACATAGACAATTTGGTAATACGAAGTTAAATAGATCTTATGTAGAACACTTCATTATTATTTATTAACTGTTTCCCACAATGCACCACCTTTTAACCAGGACATGGGTATCATATGTATTTATCCAGATCATAAACTTTTTATGTGTCAGAATCCATCCAAACCCCTTCAGCACCCTTTTGTGTGAAAAAGTAACAAACATTCTCATAAAATTTCGCCTTTATAGTTAAAAGATTTAAGCTTTAGTGTGACTATCAGAACCAATCGGTATATTCTTCTATATTCCCGCGTTTCACACCGTTTACAGATGTATTTATATAAAAATATACTTGTCAATCAATTTATTAGTTTTGTCCCATGTTAATTAACCAATGATTTGCTGTAAAATATTTCAGGTACAGGCAAATCGCAGTTACTTCGTGCAGCAACGGAGTTAACTGCACGATCAGTGTTTACGTCCGGCGCTGGGAGCACTAAGGCTGGTCTCACATGTGCTGCGCTTAGGGTAAAGGATATAAAATACGATACTGTACAAAACATCTTTATTGTACTCCACAACACACATATAACAAACAGTTGAAGGTGGTAGAACTCTTTGTTGTTCGACACCGGAAGCACTACTGCCACACCTATTTCTGCCTAATAACAGCAGTGTTATGCGCTGCTGTGTTCTGGTCTGAAGGATGTGTTAAGGGAGACATAATTTTCCGAGGCATTCCATCTTAGTCCTCAGGGGTAGCAACGCATCTGTGGCTAACCTTAGGTGAGACTGATCTTACCTAGGGTTGATTACAGATGTCCATGGGTCGCAGTAGCCACTTACCATCAGGTGGGCTACATGCTCATTTGCTACTTACATACTATAAAATAAAAACCTAAAAGACATAATGTTACAGTACAACACGTAGTCATATCACTAAAATATCGATCTCTTCCAGACATCCTTACAATGGCTAAAGGAAACTATCTCAGATGCAAAAGAGGGTACGGCGTACAAAATTATAACATAGTTACTTAAGTATAATATATAAAAATCTATGATATATATATGTAAACTTTTGCTGATATGACATTACTACGTAGTTATTTATTTTGTATTAAACCCATTAAATTGGTACAAAAGTGACTTAATGCTATTAAGCACTTTCTACAGCCAGCCTGTGGGAAGTGCACAATATACCTAAAAGTAGTAGTAGTGAAGGACACAATAAAAAATATTTATATAATACGAGACCTGAAATAAGAAAAGATGAAAGTGAAGTGACAAAGAAAATATAAATATCTCTGCAAAACATTTACTACTCACCTATAATATATATCAATCGTGATGACGCCTGCGAAGCGGTCACCATACCGGTCTAATGCGCAGTGGGTTCCGGGTTCGTTCCCCGGCCTAACAGACATTTGAATGATGAATTTAGATTTTTGTTCTGTGTTTGGTTGTTTGTGTGTGTCTATGGCACCCACGACAGGAGAAAATCTTAGTGTGGGTCTATGAGTGTAGAAACATTTTAATTTTTTAGTTTTTTTTACTATTGGCTCATTGAACAACTTGTAACCTAAAACACCGGGATGAACTAATATTGTCATCTCGGTGTTTTAGGGTACAAGTATAAGGGTGTAGGGGACAAGAAAATGTATATAGTTTACAATTTCAATGTTTATATATTTTATCAGGAAGAAGGCGAATGGCAATTAGAAGCGGGTGCGTTAGTCTTGTCGGACGGAGGAGTATGTTGTATAGACGAGATCTCTCACCTGCGTGAACATGACCGTACTGCTATACATGAAGCTATGGAACAGCAGACTATATCTATTGCTAAGGTACATTTGTATATGGATATTTCATGCTTGAAATGTTATCAAATTCTAATGGGATAGATGTCTATTGAAGTTGATATGAGGTTTATGGCATATACTATAAGCAGCATCACTGATTGTTATTATTGTAGAGCATAAATATGTATGAGTATTGTAATTATAATTTTTAGAGGTAATATGCCATGAAAGGCACATTAGTTATGATTTACACTAATAGGTATCGAAAAATGATTGAGTTTAAAGTGCTACAAAAAAGTGTTAAATAATGCAAACGGAAAAGAAAATACTTAAAGATAATAACCAGTAACTAAACACTACCCTAGAGTAAAATGTATTGTTACTTTAGGCTTGTCTATATAGTGTCGAGATAAGAATCCTAAGATAAGAGCTACGGTATCCTCTGCTGTAAGAGGTGACTAAATAGGGACTTCTAGTATGTGCCAGTAAGAGTGAAAGCTCGAACTGTCCAACTAGCAATATTGGGTAGGACATTAGATTGTGTCCCTCGACGCATCCGGGAAGTCGTGGGATGATGATCTTACGAGCAATGCCCGATCTATACTGTTATACAAAATAAGATAAAAGATAAGTAGTATATAGTAAGTTAAGTAACTATTTTCTTATTTCAGGCTGGAATAGTCTGTAAGCTAAATACACGATGCGCCGTAGTTGCTGCGTGTAATCCAAAAGGTCACTACCAGACTGATGAACCATTGAGTGTCAATGTATCCTTGGGGACTCCTTTATTAAGTAGGTAAATAACCATTTATAAATTAATATAAACATTATAAGAAAGATGCGCCGCCCGGTGTCAGATTAAACAGCACCACTCTTTGGGCCTTTGCGACTTGTATTGCGATAAGTGAATGTGATTATATCAATTTGTTTTTTCTTCCCATGGATCTTGTTGGCGGGTACTAAGTGACAGAATCCAGGAGATGGATGGTAGGTGAAGGTGGTAACTCTCTGTGGTTCGACTCTGGAAGCACCACCGCCACACCTACTTCTGCCTTATAACCTTAGGTGAGACTTTAATCTTACCTAGGGTTGATTACAGATGTCCATGGGCGGCAGTAGCCCCTTACCATCAGGTGCGCTGCATGCTCGTTTGCTACTTCCATACTATAAAAAAAAAAGACGAGTTGCACTCCGGGAGTGCCGGCAGAAAATTTTACGAATACACAACAATGTGTTCACTACACAGACGGTCGAGCCATCAGCTGTCACCATCCATAGATGCGCGTGGCACGCTGTAACATACACGAACATTCGCGCAAGCGCCCTGCGCTGCCTAAACGAAACAGTAGGCCCAGGCATACATTTTCGCCGCGCCGTAGATAGNNNTACGCTTTTTCGATCAGGTCACGTGTCCTGACACGAGTTTAAGATTTTATACCCATTACAGAAAAAGTGCTCAACGCCGCTAAAGAAGTTTTCACTTCAAAAAAAAGATGAGCACCAGCATGTTCATGTGTAATATTAACACACAGTGCGGTTACCAATAGGCATAATACTGTGCACTGAAACTATTGGCAACAAACCCTATTAGGGGAGCCCTATGTTCAGCAGTGAACTTGACAGGGCTGATGGATAGATGGATAAATGGTACTAAGAATTAAAGAATAACCTCCGAAAATATATTTCCTTCCTTCTTAAAATATAAGGTCTAACCGAACTTAAAAATATATATAATGAATTAACAAAATTATTTTACCTTTCATTTCAGATTTGATTTGATATTCATCCTATTAGACTCCAAAAATAAAGCCTGGGACAAACTAGTGTCGTCCTATATATTGTTCGGAGGCTCTACAACTAGTGAGGCCAAGAAAAAATGGAGCCTTGAAAAGTTGCAGGTATTAACTAAAGACAAGATAATTTCTATTTTGCTGAAATAGATTGTCATAGAAAATTGTGTTATCAATTTAAATTTAATACAATTTTTCAGATGTATATAAGTTTGGTTGGACCGAGAAGCAGTCAAATGACTAAGTCGGCCAATGCTATACTGCGTTCTTATTATATGATGCAAAGAAAGTCAGAATATAGAGACCCATCTCGTACTACTGTCAGAATGCTAGATAGTCTCGTAAGGTATGTTAGTTTTATCTTATTGCAAATTTATTACACATCATGAGATGATTAGGGCATATGATATAACTAAATTATTTTAACTGAGTTGCTGCATTTACTACATACGTACGTACATACGCAGTTAAAAGTGTATCTGCTTCTTTTTTCAGATTATCACAAGCCCATTGCCGTCTTATGTATCGAACGAGTATATTACCAATGGACGCAATAATGGCAGTTTCGTTAGTAGATTTGTCAATGCAAGATTGTACGTTAGATGACACAGTAAATGCGTTACATTCTACTTTTACGAAGTATCCTGATTTCGAGTATCTTTGCACAGCAAAGAAAGTCTTAACGAGATTAAATTTGCCCAGCATATGGCAAGAAGAGCTTCTTTACTATGGAAAGTTAATGCAAGTCGATCATAAAACTTTAGAAAGTGAAATAGACCGAAAAAGTTGTAATATATTCTCTAAGTATGATGATGTAATTGATGACAATATCCCTCTTTCTTCATCCCTTGTAACTAGCTCTTATTTTGATGTCAATAAACAGAAGAACAATGAAGTAATCAATGACCCTGTTAGAACTGATAATGAAGAAAATGTAGATGTTAATAACAGATTGGCAGTCACTTTGAAAAAACATGCGACTCTTAACAAAGATGAGAGAAAACCTCCATTGATTCAGAAAAGAAGAAATGTGACTAAACGAAAGAGAAAAGAAGTAACAATTGAAACTAATTTGCCTAAGAAGAAAACACCCTGTAAAACAACAAAAACAATAGAGGGAGATGTAGAAATTCAAAGACAAATATCAGATACTGATGTAGGTAATGGGAACAACGATATTAGTGTAGAAAAAGATACTCTGGATGGTATTGAAAGCAATAAAGAAGACGTTGGTAATGATATAAATCAAGGAAACAATATTATTACCAACATTTTAGACTCGCAAATTATAAGTGAAGATGGAAAAGATAAAAATAGTAAAACAGTACTGAAATCATATGAGAACAAGACGTCCAATGAAACAGGAAGTCCCTCAGCTAAAACAATCAATAAACTAAAACAATTTGAATTCATAGGAAATCATGATGTGGATAAATTTTATGATACGAAATCGAATGATCAAGTAGTTGACAGAGAGAGCACAGAACATAACAATGAAGTTCATGTCACCCAATTGAATGACATTACTAAGAAAAATGAATTTACATCAATCAGTCAAAAACCTTCAACTTCATTTACTTCGCAAATATCTATGTTTGAAAGTTCGGATTGTGAAATAGACTTGATTGATATATAAATAATGGCTTATTTCCTTTCCTGGCACAAAAATTATAAAGTAGATAAATCCAACCAGGTTTTGGTTATTAAACAATCTTAATCAAATGAATATTATGTATGGTATGTGATAAATATTGATATTATTATGTGATATCTAATGATGTACTCTTATGTTCTTTTCTGATAAGTAAAATCTTGTTCTAAACTATATCTTTAAGCACATTTACATGGTTTTAACTAAAAAATTTTGTTAAGATCTTGTTATTAAAATAAAACTTATTGTCATTATAATAATTTTATTAATGGCATCTATTTACATCATAATTCATCATTATCATTTTTAACTATTATTCAATATTACCTGCTGTATCCCCAGATTTGTATGGATCTTTCTCATAATTCTCTATCAGCAAGTTTTTAAATCTTCTGACTGTAAAAGATATGTTCTCCTCTTTGGCTACAATGCTTATTATCTCAACTCTTGCTACATACAGATGATCTGGGTTTTTTGGGCTCACATGTTTTATTACATCAATTTCATAGTCCGGTCTTACCTGAAACTCACAAATTGTATGTATTACAATTATATAAGTTTTGTCATTCACATGTAGGGCCCTCGAAATTGGGCTTGAGTAATTTTTTACTATTAACACAGATGGGTAGACTTCAGATAGGCTTATTCAGTATTTTCTTGTGCATTCTTTTGTGTGCATATGTGAAATTATGACCTTGGACCAATATTAATGCAAGATCTACACACTAGGTGTAGATGAAAATGCTCATCATAAATTATGATAATAAAGTAATCAAAATTTTTGTAATATTGTTAGTGTCTAACCGAAACTGGTTATAATGACAGAAACCGAATATCGGCAACAGTCTCAGTTTTGGCCGAAACCAAAAGTTCCTTACAAGGATGATGTTTTGTTATTATAATAATTCTGTCTTTATTTCATTTTATCTTTAAATCACACCTATAGAGTCTTCGACATTATCACCTTAGCTGTGTTTGAAAGATAAATATATAATTGATTATTATCTACATAACAAACCCTCATTTAAAAAAATATTGATTGCGTCTTAAAATACTTAATTGAAAATACATATTTATTTAAGTTTGTCGTCGAAAAGGAAACCGAGTTTTCGGTCGGACACTAAATAGTGCAGTGTTTAGATGCATAAAAATTTGGTGAAGTGTAGTAACTAGAAGGGTAAAGTAAGGAGAATAGTCATTCGGCGGAGCTGACAAAGTATTGGAAACGAATTATTGGGTAAAGAGTATTCTTCTAGTTTCTTATTTTAGTGTTATAATATGTTTCATATTGGCCCAGGAAATCATAATTCCATATTTGTCTACATAGTTACAAACAAATATCTATTTGTAACCTCCATTAGTATCTGTAACTTAGTAACCAGTCAATTAATGAACAAACTTATACTCACAGCTGTACTTTTCTTGAGTATCTTCTTACCATTTACTCTGATTTTACTCTCATAAAACAGTTGCTCAATTTTGCTAAAATTAAAATCAAATTGATCAATGCGAAGCATTGGGAGGTTTCCTAGGCATTCTGCCTATCTATACATAAATAGCAAAGACAAAACAGTTTTGGACCATTTTTCTTTTGTTGTCCAACATTTTTTATTGCTTGGTAGGAAATGTGTTTTCAGTAATTAAGAAATAATTTGGAATAATGTATGGTTATGGATATAAATTTCTCAATGCATCTGGGGGGCATTATCCAGTATGACTAATCTTATCTGGAGTTGATTACAGATGTCCATGGGTGGTATTAGCCACTAAACATCAGGTAATCTACATGCTCGATTGCTACTTCCATATTATAAAATAGAAATCTGAGTACAATTACTAAATTGCTTATTTTTTTAGTTAGGTAATTATCAATTGGCAATTATATGCAAGGGTTTACTTGAAAACTAGTAGGAAGATAGATTCGAGGTAGCTTTTAAGAAGATCTGCTTCATTTGGCAAATGGTACTACTGGTATCTCCAATTTAAATTTTTAAGAAGACAAGTTATCATCATGTAAGCATACTTACTTTCTAGCTATACCTAATGCAGATTTCAATACTGCATCTGTTCTTAATGAAGTTGTAGAGAATTTCACCACTTTAGAGTCTTTTGCTAGTGATTTGTCATCACCTAAAAAATCTTCCTCATCATCAGAGTCCTCATCCTGTTTCTGCAAAATAAATAGCACTGCAATTACGAGACATAATATATATACTAACTTAGTCTAAGAAGTTATAAACTCCTTGATGATATTGAGGGTTATGTATGAAATATTCAACCTTTTTATGTTGTGGTTGATACTAACCAATATTTTAGGCATGAACTAAGCAAGCCTTTTTTGGAATCTGAATAAATTGCAAGATTGAAACCAATTATGATGATGAAGTTTTCCTAATTGTAGTTTCCTAAGTGTATTATGTCACAATTATTTTGTTATATATTTATAAAAATTTACAAAATTAATTTACGGTTTCATTTATTTAAAAAAGGGTAAAGATTAAAATTATAGAAAAAAAGTTACAGAAACAATAACATACCTTTTTAGACTTAAAGCGGTTTATATTGTAGTTTATATTTGTGACATTTGGCTTCGTAAGTTTATAATTTGTAGAATTTACAGATGCAATCGACAAAGAATACAGAGTTCTTTTACTGAATTCTTGAGTCAGTGCACGAATTATAAAAGGACGAACGGAGCGTAACCACTGCGAATTCATCCTTAACACTTTGTGAACTAAAATATGTCCAATGCCAGTAATCTATTTGTATTTAAGAAATCAATTTCATCAGTAAACATTATATTTTTAGTTTTCGTATATATTTAACATTTCTAGGTTAGAAAATTTGACGTTTTGTTGATATTTAACTTGACAGTTGACGCTTAGTCGTGTATGCGTTCTGAAACAAAATAGCAATTTAAGAATAATAAACTTATATAAGATCTTCAATATAAAACTATATATTAATTTAATGTCTCATACTATATAATAATTGTATCTTCCATCTAATAATCTTTACTACTTGATTTGGTAACTACCAAATACTAACCTAGTTTCTTCTGTTCAAAAAAATTAAGCTTCACGTCAATGGATACCGAACTTTTAGTTTTGATAGTTCCGTTTTATTATACTAGAGGGCGTTCCAACTAGTCTTTGGGAAAGAGAAGATTTTTTAAATACTGATAATGTTTATTTAAAGATTTCTTTCAAGTATTTCTGTCTGGTATTTCGCTCCAAATCTCAATAAGGATAATAAAATATGGAGTATAGGAAAGAAGAGCATTTCAGATAAAAAAATAAAGCCACTTAAAACTTTATTTTTACATTTATCATTGCCAAGTGATTCAAGGCACAATAATTATGTACGTTCTATGTTTTATACGTACCTATACAAATAAACATATATAAATAAGCGAGTTCATAAAAATTCTCGCCATAAATCAGACCGACGTCTAGTATTATTTATTCAGGATTAAAATGAAGTGGGTTCATTTCTGTTCCAAACATTATTATGTTAAAACCTCAATTGTAGTTTTGACGTGAACCAAATGTTGGAATGTAAACAAACGAAGGGTGTTTGTTATCATATCATGGGCAGGGTGGTCTGAATAAGTAAATTGTTATGATCAACCATAAGCCAGATCAAAGTTTGGTATTTATAGATGTGGATGGACAAATATACACGGACGCGCAAACAGTGCTATTGAAAAAGCCCGATGTATAATTATTTTCATTCATAAAAGTTCGCCACAGATGCGCAATCCGTAATGAGATAAAAGGAGTTTTAACATGACCATGTTTAAGCAAGATTGTAATAAAGTTTTTTCAAGAGGAAACTAGAACCAATCCATACATATAATAGAAATGAAAGTTCCGCGTGGCTGTACATTGCTTTTATTTGTAAAAATATATATTTTGGAGAAATGAGAGGACTTAAGTGATAATAAAAAAAATAAACTATATTTCTTAGTATTATTTTTGTTTGTTTGTCCCATCATTTCCGTCCATCATCTACATTTTAATTTAATTTTAAGGACATAAAATATACCTATTATGCATTCGTCTACTCTATCAAAAATCAAAAATTATCGTAATTTAAATATCTGTTACTTTTTAGGGTTCCGTACCCAAGGGGTAAAAACGGAACCCTATTATCAAGACTCCGCTGTCCGACTGTCTGTCACCAGGCTGTATCTCATGAACCGTGAGAGCCAAACAGTTAAAATTTCTACAAGTGATGTATTTCTGTTGCCGCAAAATTACCAACTAAAATACCAACAAAATTCAAATAAAAACAGAATAAAATTAATATTTAAGAGGTGCTTCCAAACTAAAAATGTAATTTTTTTGTTCGATATTAATAACGGCAACAGGTAGACGCTTGAAATATTCACAGAAAATTTAGATTATATTATCTTTTAAAATAAATAGTCAAAGTAAAATTAAAAAATATATATTTAAGGGGGGCTCTTATACAACAAAAGTGTTTTTTTTGCCGTATTTTTAATAGATAATATATGGAACCCTTAGTATGAGAGTCCGATTTGCACTTGGCCTTTTTTTATACCACAGGGCACAAGTACGGAAATTATAGTGGGTAGGTAATTATAGCAAGTCGGTATACAAATATATAAAGTTCAAAGTCATTATGTAATCATTACCTAGTTTCATAAATAAAATTTAATACCTATGAACATTACAAATCTTATATTTAATCTTTTGTATAGATAGAAATTTTTAATGTTACTAGAGTTTTACTTAATGTTGTGGGTCGAATGTCGCTTTTACTTGTTCTATTCATTTCTTTTACCGATTTCTCTAAGGGATTATAGTATAACATTACATTCGTTTGTAAGTTAATACAGGACGCATATTACTTGAGTGTCAGACGCGAGACCGTGGGAGTCTAACTACTTACTTCAGTCAAGTGTCAGTCTGTATGTTAAGGTCAGAGTGATAAATTAGATGGATATTTTTGTTACTGGATCTTTCCATACTACTGTGTCCCATTAAACTATTAACCCATGGCGATAGTGTACAATAAATATATTGATACTCAGTTCGTATGATGTAGGCAAGTGTAAAAGAGTTGGTTTCTACAAATTACTTCATTAAAATCTATTAAATTATATTACTTTCAATATAAATACATATAACATACTACTATATTAATGGCAGCTAGTCGATTACAGTGTAAACATTTTTTCGGCCTTCAGAGTAGAGTAGAGTAGTGGTACGTATGCCATTTTTGAATTTATGAAGATATGCAATTCCAAATAAGATTAAAAATTCAAAATCGGAACGCATTGGAACGTAATTTTCATTTATTCGAGTGATTTTTGCCACCGAGTTAGATGTGAATGTTGCGAAAGTTTTTTTTTTATTGTGATGTAGAATGATGTTTTCTACAAATATGCCAAACGAACTTAGGCCTAATGTAACCACTAATTCGACGAACAAAATTTCTAGAAATAGCAGGCAGTAAACATTAGATAATAAATATTTGTATCATGTTCTACAATTTTATTCTATACCTTCATCATTATTGTCATTGCCAACCCTTATTTTTCTATTGCTTTGCATGGGTCTTCGCTAAGAATGATAGAATTTAGGTCACAGTCCACCGCGCTGGCCAAGTGCAAATTGGTATAGAGTTCACACACCTTTGAGAATTTTTAAAAAATAATCTCTCATTTATATAGGTTATATTTTACGATTTTCTTTTACCGTCACACTTTTCTTTTACACGGCACATAATTATAGAAAAATCAGTGGTTGGGATTCAAACCTCGGACTGAGTGGCCGAGTTTTAACCCGCTTATTTATATCAACATTTATGCTTATTTTATACCAATTTCAATAAATTTTAGACTTAATTTTATGTAATTACTAACTATACTTAACTAAGTAGGTAAATGTCCAATCCAATTAAAAAAAAAAGTATTTTTTTAAACAACCGACATTCCAGAGATAAGCTCATGGCATGGAGGGAAATAAGTTGTATGGAGAGCGCGTCAGGCTTTTTCTTTTCATTACAGTTTATTATTCAACTTCTGCCCCAACTCGTTATAAGAACGTTGTCCAAAAATCCTTCCCTTGTATGTATATATAAGCACCTATTTACAATCAGAAGTTTATTATCCTTACACCTATTGGCGACAGAGCGGCGCTCCAAAGTAAACACTTTTATCTCGGCAGTATGAGTGGAAAGATTCTGATTGTGAATGGTCTCTTGCATAGTTAAATTTTGATATAAATTAGTGAAACATTCTATACTAAGAGTAAATAATTATATCCAGCCAGTAGTATAGCTACGTTGAGCTTGATATTTTTTTGTTTCTTTTATATTAAATTGTAATAGCGAGAATCAAGTCCACCCAATGATAAGGGCTATTGATGGTTACTGGTTAGTGATAACGACCGGAGATGGACATATGTATGAGGTAAACTCCTCGAATAGAATTGAAGCTCTACCTAACCCCAATCTTCGATGTATTGTATCTCAGGGATTAGTATGAATATCTGGTTTACCTTTCGGTTCTGTATTAAATAGTATGTTCTGTTTACATAGAGTTGGTTACATGTCCAAGGGATGCTGTGATCACTTATAGGTACAGGACTTATATAAGGACTACATGCTCGTTTGTCATTTATTTTTTGGAGTTTATTCCTTAAGAGTGGCGTCTTATATGAATATAAGGCGCCCGGTATGAAAAAAATATAAGGAGTAAAATTTAGCGATCGAATGACCTCGTTACGTTTTTGGTGCGCAACCTATTGTGCGCACCTTTCCCCTTTTCCTCTGTCGCATAGTTGGCGCTGTACAACAATTGAAACTTATTTAAATTTAATTTAATTGCGTCTGTTTAGACAATCGTACTTATGGAGTAAGCTCCAGTCGTGCGTCGGAGCTGACACACACGTTTTTTTAATTTGATTGTGGCACCTTAGTAAAATCATAAAGTGTTCAAATGAAATAAACCTCATGTTAGTTCATGAAATTAAATAGAGTCCAAATGTCATAAACCGGTATTTAAAAAACTATTCAATAGGAATGATGCAATTGTTGCTCGAAATATGATAGAGGTGGTTCTTTTGTTACTTCAAAACGTAATAGCAAAATATGAACAATCGAGCATTCTACAATATGCTTTCTAAATTTAGGAGATGTGATTCAAACCAAATGCTTTTTATGCCAATATAAGCCATAATAAAACATTTAATATAGCATAATGTCACTAAAGGTAAAAAAATATGAATAGCTGCCTCAAATGAGTCCCTATCTATTTCAAAACAATTACGACCATAACCCAAAACACGTCACACTTAAGTGTCAGGACTATAATAGAGTAAAAATAAAAGTTGAGTAGAACTTCACAGACAATAATTAAAATGGCCGTCATCCAGCGCGATGGGGCTATACTTTATCACATTATACACGGTTTGTCTCTTAAACATGTGGACACATGTCTCGGATTTGAGACGATCCTTTTATTTTCGTATACGATTATGTTCACGGCAAGTTCAAAGGGGTTTTTTAATTTGACACAGTTTATGGCCTCGAGTTAGATGGCCGTGGGCGGGAGTAGAGTGGATACTATTAATTAAATAACAAAGAGATATTACGCTCCCGCGTTTTACGCTACTGTTCTTTGCATTAGCATGTTCATTATACCGCAAATAATGTAGGAGTATGAGTGTTATTGTTTGCAAATAGAACTAGAAAGTAACAGGCTTGTTGAAACACTAGTAGTGACTCGCTGATTCATCTGCGTTTAAAAAATATAGCATGACAATTAATACATATACATTGCACATTTTTTAAACCAATTCTCGTAAACATCACAGATCGTAATGTAAAACAATGTTAGAATAGTTAAATGTGACTTATAAATGTAATATCTCTGATAGAACAGGTAGATTTTTATTAAATACAGACTTAAATGTTACGCCATAACACGGACTACGAACATATAGACTGAGTATATATTTTTTAATCCAATTGTTGAGTAGATAAGACTTTAAGCACCCAAAAAATCTTATTGTCTTTTTTATAAATATATGCGATGTACATACATTCTTGTTATATGTATGGATATGGCTATCACTTATGGATTAAATCGATAAACTTCATTGCGACATTCATGAAAGCATATGATTTAAGATCTTAGTTGATATAGATGTTTATCATATTAAGTAACCTACCCATTATATTGCATTAATTATAAAGGTAAGATGCAATACATTGTGCACATTATAACTAACGAAACAACGATTCTCAGTTTTAGGTACAATTTGTTATTTTGTTTATTGCGATATAAAGGCATGTGAGTGAAAACATAACCTAACCTACTTTCCTAAATCTAAATCACTATAACTTATGGATTATGGAGCTTTACGTAATCAAATCAAAATGACTACTTTCGAATATTTCATTGAAATTCAAATCATCATATGAAAATAAAAGAAGCTTCAAAACAATGCTCTGGTTCGCTTTAAATAAATATACTTTTACGGCTCTTTCGTATTAGAATTCTAAGCGTGACTCCACCTGGGTTAGCTACTCTCCTTACACGGTAGTTTCTTTATTATAATCGCATTGTTTAACAATGCAGGTTTATGTGCTTCATGCCCGTCGACGAAGGAAGTTATGAATACATCGGTACTCGGGTTACGATGTTAATGTAAACATAAACATGATTTCGGCCCTATTATAAATCAAATCCCTAAATATATTAAAAACATTGTGGGAACGAACACTTTAGCCGGCCACATACAATGTGTCAAACTTAAGAATACTAATTTCGTGGAATATGATACGTATCATTTGGAACTGAATAATAAATTGCATGAAATTAAATAGAGTCCAAATGTCATAAACCGGTATTTAAAAAACTATTCAATAGGAATGATGCAATTGTTGCTTGAAATATGATAGAGGTGGTTCTTTTGTTACTTCAAAACGTAATAGCAAAAAAACGAACAATCGAGCATTCTACAATATGCATTCTAAATTTTGGAGATGTGATTCAAACCAAATGCTTTTTATGCCAAATGATATTGTCATTTTACTGTTATGATAATACTAAGTATGAAAATAAAATAATGAAGAGGAAAATGTTTATTTCGATATGATTATGCCACAATTTTTATGTTGCTGCCACAGTAAGTTCTTCCTACTTTTGATGGAAAGTGTCACAAAAATTTTCAATAATCAATGCGGCTTTTATTTTGCGAATTTTTTTTTTGTATAATATTGCTTTAAAATTAAATACTATATTTATTATTACAATAGTAGGTAATTATTATATTATTAACAGGTACTAATAAGTAGTAAGGGAAACTTACTTAAAACGTACCTGTTGTTAAATCGTACCTCCTGTGTTTCTACCAATCCAAAAAGCACAAAACATAAACATTAGTCCGCCATCTTACGTTAAAAAAAAAACAGAACACCGTGCGGCTGCTCCTTACAAAATTATCTTAAAAGTAAGTGTTTATTGACTATTTCAGTAAAATTTTATGATATTTCATAAGCTCAATGTTCCATAACTATGTTGTGTTAGTTTTTGCTTGCAGTTTTGTGTAAATAAACATTAATTTCTGATATTTTTTGGGCAACTTTGTAATTCTAACCGGCGGAAATTATTTACGCGGGAGATAGAATGTTTTTGTGAGAAATTCGCCTAATACGTACCCATAGGTTTGTTCTAATTCGTACCGGTACGATTAAGGGTTTATAGTCTTTTTTGTCTCGGTAAATTGTTACCGCAAAAATATACCTAAATTACCTAATACCTGACTTAAAGCTGATATGGAAGCTGCTCTCAAAAAATTCAAAGATGGATCTATGAAGTTTAATGAAGTGTGTCTTTTATAACATACCTAAGCCTAAGATCATACAAAAAAAAATAAAAAGAAAAATAGAAATAAAATAAATATATACATATACCAAAGATTAACGAGGAAGTGAAGTCTGAAAAAAGAAAGCATAAAGAAAATAATAATGATTCAGGTAACAAAACAAAGCAGCCTAAAGAGACTGAGACATGGCTATGTATGTTGTGTAATGAAGATCGGTCAGGGGACATGATACAGTGCAATCAATATTTCAAGTGGGTACACGTACTTTGTGCAGGTGCAGATACGATACGACTTATTATTACTGCTGTGATAATTGCAAAGTTCAGATTGATCTCATTAAGTACGATTTAGGAATAACCGGGTACGAATTAACAATATAATCTTAAATCGTACTTTTAAATTTATTTTATTTTGTTATTTTTTCTTAAGAAGATGATTATTTCTGTTATTTTATTTTAAGCATTATGTGAGAAGAATAAACAAAGATTTAGTTGACAATAGTTTTATTATTTTATTGCTTGTATTATTTCTGTAGCAACAAATTTCGCATCGTACCAGCTAAGGGTACGATTTAAGTAAGTTTACCCTAGATTCATTGGAAGATGAGAGCAGTATTAGGGTATGTATATATTTCCTACAAAAACACTACTTGTAATGTTCAATGTATCTAAGATGATAAATGTACAATGTGACGGATTTAGTTTTAACAATGTTGATAATTTTCACGGCGAATGATCAATACCGCCGCAGGTGAAACAGACAGATACGAGACAATTACCTGGCTGAGATCAAAATGTCTTCCGCGTACTGGATTTCGCCGGCAGCTAGCCGATATAGGATCTAACGGGAGCGAGGAATTAGATTTCTCATTTGACGCTTGAGATAGCGTATCGTTAATCATATTGAGGTGACACTTCATCGTGTCACGCTGTCCAGTTTCCTTTGTGAAGCCACTGAACTGGAAACGGTTGACAACTTGTAGGAAGCCGAAACGTGGGCTTGAAAAATGACGCCCCAATTACGCTGGTTTCGGCGAAGACTGATCGTTTCGTAGCCCTATCGTGTAGTTTGTCCGTCAGACCTAAACTGATTTAGTTACAGTTTTACAAATTGTGTAGATCAGTCATACCAGTGGATGGATATAAATAATGCTTAGAGAAACGATAGATTTAAGTGTGTTACGCGAAAAAGAAATAAAGTTATTCGGAATAGGTAAATTATTTCAAGAATGAGCTAAAATTCATGATGATTAAAGTTACTTACCTTGGAAAGATAGGACACCAATAAAGCAAATACTTTAACAAGCGCCAGGTGCAACATTATATTCATACCGTAGGGTATGAATATTTGGAGATTTTTAAGTAGTAACTCAATATCGGATACCTTTTTGAAAAGTCGACAAGTCGACGAATCGGTAGGGCAAATATGAAGTCGACGACAAATGACGAATACGACTTCATATAAATACACGCTGGTTTATAATGTATACAATTATGTTATTAAGCTTTAAATATCTTTACATCTCAAATCGACGATCAACGTTGTTTACATAAAAATTAATGACAATAATAAACCAACATAGCAATTAATAATCCCAATTTAGATTCATTTTACAATCCAAAGATGAGTGTCTTAATATTTTTTTTGGGTTGAGGGTTTATGTGGACCACATGGACCATGCCTTTATTAACTGCCTCACTAATGCAAGTTTTACGAGTAATTTCATGGTTATCCATTCGCCCGGCAGGGGCGCTTTGAGGGCGCTAAGGGGAATTCGTCACATTCCACGCTTTCGTTTTCAGTCCTTATTAGTTCGGTGCTAAGAACTTGTACTTTGACCCTTATGCTTAGGCGTCAATGTACCCGTAAAACAGCTGTTACTCATCAAATGTGACCAAATTATATTGTCAAGAATAACAGGAGCGTCGGAACATTATTATTTTGTTCATTCTTCACGGTTCCCAATACATTTTCACAATATTTGTAAACCTAAGTACCTACATATTATTTTTATTACATTATTATTCTAGATACCCAATTCTCATACATATTCGAAAATCTTACTAATATTATAAATGTGAACGATCGTGACGATGTAAGTGCGTTTGTTTGTCTTTCACGCAAAAAATTCTGATTGGATTTGGATAAAATTTGGTACACGTAGGATACTTCTTACCGTGATACATGAGCAAAGCGACGAAGCCTCGGAAAAATGCTCGTAAATATATACAGAATTTTTTTTATGATTATGTTTATGCATTATTTCATATATTTGCACGTGGTTGTATATAAAACTATTACTCGTTAGGACATACGGGTAACGTAATATTGGATGTCTGACGAGGTACACCACGTTCGTGCGATCTCGTCGCTAGGTTGCATTATAAGCTCATTTTGTATACTAACAGGGTGATGTGAGCTTAATTAAAATTTTGCACCATCCATCACCGGTTTATTGATTTTGTGTCAGATGCATTTGGCTCTCGCAGTCTGTCCGTTATCAATTAGCTGCGCAGTTGACACCGGTCGGGTTCTTAATAAATTATCCGTGATATATTGTATGCGGAACACTCCATCCAAACGATAGAACTCACCTACTCTGATTACAGAGGAAATATAACGCACTTTAAAATTGAACACCTTATCAAAACACCCCACGGAAAGCAAGATAATGTAACAAACGGGCTGTCTTAATACGATAAACGGCTTAAGACCAATAAAACTAAACAAGTTAAACGACCCGGGGCCAGTTAAACCGACTCATGGAGATAGTTGCACCAGTAATGATATTTGACTTCGGTTACTTATTGCATACAGACAAAGTGGATACATTATACGGATGAGTGATGTGACAGACGCGCTTGCAATTGACAAGCGCATGTAAGCAATAAATTTGTTGTTATCGTTGCCTTTTGAGCTCCACGGAATTACAACGCATGTTCTTTTCCAATCTGATTGTTTCGCTGAAAAACCATTCGAGCGAGCATATTAATAATTTTATACGCTTGCATTACACGTTATGGCTCGTTTTGTATTCTAATTTGACGGTAAAACGTAAACGACCGGCAATGGGGTTGTTTTTAAAATTGCTTTTCCGTGTATGACCACTTATTTTCCACACAGGGCGCTGCCCCGTCTTGGTGGAGCTTTCATGAGATGCCAGTTTAATTTCCTATACAATCTGGAAACTGGAGAGCAGCCAGAGCATAACAACTGCAATGCAGCTGTAAACTTGTTCATCTCCGTGAAATATGGAACAAAATGCAAATATTTTGAAAAATTTATATAACTTAAATTAACGTTTGTACGCCACTGCAGAAGATACGCTTCAATAAAAGTTTTACGAGCATTGTTACATGCTAGTTACCTTTTCATCAAAGAGCTCATTCGTTATTACTGAATCGAAAGTATATAACAAAATAAATTACTTCAAAAGTAAAAGTTTGTAAACGACTTATTTTAAGGGACTTAGTTACCATACAATAGTAAAACCCACATTAGGATACATTATGCAAAATGGAGAAATGCAAAAGGAAAGTGTTTCTTGCAAACATCGATAGAATTTTATTGAAATATTTTGGTTAAAGGTTACAAAATTACACAGTATCGTTGAATGTTGCTTGTTCATTCTCGACCTTTGCCTCTGGATTCCAATGTTTATTGTTATGGTTATTATATCCTTGAAGTGTCGCAGGATCGTCTCGAGGGCAAGGGTCAGAATCTTTTGTTACAACGTGGGCGGGTTTACTGTTCAGACGCCGTCAATGTTGCGCCCATATTCAGTTTTATGGACCATCTCGCTAAACTGTTTGACGGGTACTTTTGTTAAGTTAGTATCTTTTAACAGTTTGAGTTAACTTTGAAAGACGTCAAGACATTAGACTTGTCATATTAGTGTATTTCAATTTTGTATTCTCATAAATTATGTAAGGAGTAAGAAATTACAACTATATTTATAAGAGAATAAATTAAAAAAAAAACGGAATTCATTTTATCGTCATTTTTTATGTAGTGAGAAGAATTAAGGGAGAGAAATACAAGTTTTTGTGAAAAAAAAAAAACATTTAATTTATCTACGAATAATCATGGATTTAATGCTAGAGTTAGTTAGAGCCGTGTGAAATTTTATCCTCCTAGTCTTTTCCTCAATTTCACTGAATACTTGGAAATAGGTCAGTAGATACGGTATCATCACGAGGCGGTTTACTGCCCAGTTAAACGTAGATATTGCAATCAACAAACCAGCTAAACTCCTGCGGAAAAATAATTAAAACTTTTATGGAAGGATGTATTGTTTTAATCAGTACTCTGATGGTTGCAATAAAAAAGCTTTACGGTTAAAATACATTTGAAGAATGTACAACCCGTAGAGTCCGTGTTAAACGAAATTTTCGTGAAATCTGTATGACGTAAACCGTTACGTATATATGGTTCTAGGGATAACAACCCATTGTTACGAAATCAGGAGAAACCCTAAAAGTTACTACTATATTATAGACGCTAATTGTAGCTTATTTGATGTAAATGCCAGAGAAATTAAAAATAAATAAAAATTGAATTTCTACTAAAAATTTTAATAGTATATTTTCTACTAAGTTTTCAACATTATTTACGTAAATTATAGTTGTTCAAGCTTTTATGGATAGCGTCCTCCAGGGACGAATATTCAAAATATTTTTTATAGAGTTATTTGCAAAGCTTTATGCTTCTACTCCCGCCGGTTTAATTATCTCTCAGCCAGTCAGTCTTGGAGTTTTATTAAGTAGATGTTCCTTCAAGAAATATTATTGTAAGCAGTGTCTCCGCAGTAACCATTATTCAGTCACAGCCTGGTTAACATTTCGAGCCTACCCCTATCTTTCTCTCATTTATCAAAACAAATTGACTCATTATGTAGGATTATCTCATACCAGCCACAAATTGACTCAATGTTTCTTGGTTAGTTAAGATGATTAGTGGTTGCGCTAATTCAATTTTTTGCTCCGATACATGGAAGTCATTAATTTTGTCACGTATTATGTTGGGGGCAAAATCTGCGGGTCGGTTGGCGTGGAGATGTTTATCAGTGTCTATAATTTATTCCTCTGGGATTGTACCTTTGTCAATGTCGTTATTGGGAATGGGTCCGATATTTTTTCTATTAATATCGTTCGAGCTGTTTGAAATAGATACAAAATTACTGTTTATTTGTTTACACTGAATATTTGTTATACAAATAAGGGACTGGCTTTCAGATTAAAATGACTTGAATTTATGTTTTTTTTTAGCTGAGAATTGATCTCAGCACTTGGAACTATCTTATAAAATTTTACATTGTTGTAGTATAATTTATTCTTATTTATAAAATCGATACCTTCTATTTTGTATATTTCAAACATTTTGTTTCTTTTATAAAACATTATCTTTTAACTTGATTTGGAATCACCCTAAATATATATATATCTATTAAATTACGTTATCAAATCTACGTAGAGTTATAGTTTCGAAGTATCGTATATCATACGCAAATGTATGTACATAACACGGTTACGTCGTATATGGTGAATGTAGTCACCGTCTCAACTTTCCAAACGGTAATGTAAACCCATCGCA
>MOOZ01000017.1:370578-381742 GCA_002930495.1 Cecropterus lyciades | reverse complement strand
AGCTAATTACCTCATAAATCGACGGATACTCATATGCGGTGAGTCCATCGTGTTGCATTACCATCCAGTAAGAACAATAGTCACGTGGGCAGTAATGCCGGTAATTATCCCTCCCAGACCGCCCGCATGGTGGGCAAAATTTACCGCGTGCAACAAATTATTATGGATCCTGAACGGACGTGGTAATTTTTGAGTTTTAGTGATATTTATGCTCATGTGGGTGTTAAACCTAAGCTTTTAATGGGATTAAGGATTAATGATGGTGTTTTTAAATATATGGTAGTTCAAAAGTTCATCTTAACAATTTTGCTATATATAATTTTTTTAAAGATGATTTTTATAGTGAATAAAAAAGAATTTAAAAAGCTCTAGTTCATATAGAACTTGAGTTTTAAAACCCTAACATTTAGAGTATTTGTTTTCTTTCGATTATATGCTTATTTTTAAACAAAAATGCAAATTGTAATTGTAGAGCCATTGTTTTTATTTCGCCTTTGTTTTGCAAGTTATATTCAGTAGCAAATTTAAACCATAGATTTGTAACTTTACCCGTCTTAGATCATTTTTTTAATTCATCCAACATTAAGTTAGGTTTATGAGAGGCCCATATTTTACACTGTAGGACTCCAATCATTACTAAAACATAATGATTGGAGTCCTACAGTAGGCAGGTTATTAATGTTACTTTGATGTATTACGACCCACGTGGTGGAGCGGTCACCATATCGGTCTGACACGCATTGGGTCCCGTGTTCGATCCCCGGCCAGACAGACATCTGAATGATGAGTTTAGTATCTGTTCTGGGTCTGGGTGTTTGTGCATTCGTCTTTGTGTGCCCATGGCACCCACGACACAGGAGAAAATCCTACTGTGGGGCTATGAGTGTAGAAAGCGTTTATGTATTATGGCATATAATATATAGTGAGTATGCTTATCCTTTCTTTGTATATTAATAAATAATAGAGTACTTAAAAATCACAAAGATTTATTTCCAGCTGCGTTCAAAATACTTCCTGTATTTTGGGACACCAACCCGTGGCTTATTGATTTTTTACGCTACCAATACAATTTGTACGTACTTAAAAAATTACTATGGTCGTGCGTTCATGAGCATTTTTTGGTTCGATAAGAAATCTAATCTTTTTCAACCCCTCGGTTTGGAGTCCATTAAAAGAGTCCCTTAGTTTTCGCTAAATAATACACCGACGACTTTAGGGGGCAAAACAAAACAGCCGAGTACCGGAACTAAGCGCGCTAGTGTGCCACGGGGAATAGGTGTAGAAGCGATGTGGTATGTAGCTGTCATAATATTTTTAATAGAAAATGGGTTGCCTCAATTGATTTTAATTTGTGATATAAAATAGAAAAAAATAGAATACGATAGAATAGAATAGAATATAAAACTATTTATTGTACATTATAAACATAAACAAACAAAACAATGACATATAATATATATACCTATTTTCCTTATATATGTATAAGGCGAAATATGTAGGTTTTATTAAATTTTGTGTTTTATTACGGGATTTTTTCATTATAAATATGATGCAGTCTAATTTCTATCGATTTGTCATTGCACTGGAGGGTTTATTTTTCTCGTCACACTGTTCGAACCAAATCATAGCAACTTTCCATTATTTTTACCTAAGTTCACGGATCTAAAATAACAAGTCACAGAAGCAAAATATCAATATTCTATAAGCGACGGTGTCTCCTTAGTATAAAATTCACAGCATTCTCGTTTGTTCTCCATTACATAAAACACGTAGAGATAAGTACAATATATTGCTTGAAATTTAAGGATGTAAAAAAGGAAATTAAATTCGCCAATTAATACTTTTTACCAATTCGCTCCTGGTTACCGCAGACTGGCCTAAACTTGTTTCATTCGAAAAATCTTCCTATAAATATATTAAATCAGCGAGTGACTTACCATGAGGTCTTCAAGTCGTGCGTTACGCAGCAGATGTGCGCCCGCGGGGTGACTCACGACGACTCAATTACACATTCGATAGTCGATGCTTCGACCCCGTGTCGATACGAGAGCCATTAGATATGGACCGGGATACAGAACTGTGAGATTTAAAAAAAAACTTTTTACCTTTGCTTGGCATATAATTTGCTTGAGATGTAAATCAATAAGTTTTTATTGAAGCTTTTTTTTATTTCGAGACTTCTTAAGTAATAAATAGTAAATTGTTTTTTTCTCGTACCGTTTTTTGAAAGGTTATTAAAATTTTAAATCGTATTTACATTATAAAACATGACAATACTTTAACTAAATAGTCATAGCAGAATATCCAGACAATTAAAGAGGTCTTTGTAACCTTATGAATATTTGCCAGTAATATCTAGTTGCATAAATATGTATTAATTACGTAAACCAGTTAAAATACGAGTAATTTTGATATAAGAAACCAAAATGTTTAAATTGTCATAATCTTTACAAGGCATTTACTATGAAAGTGGCAGGTAACAGAATAATATTATGCCGGGCACCGACCGACAACGGAATAGTTTAATACGACATTGTACAAGTCCTGTCATGTAGAGTAGAGGTACCTTTACAGCGGAACAATAATGGAGTTAAGTTTCGTAATCTTTTACCCATTGAGGCTAGGTTATTGCCTTCAGAACTTAAGTGCTGCTTCCACAATTGACGCGTCCTACACAACACCTACCCAGAATATATTTTCTAATTCAATCTTTCCTGTTCAGCCAACCGCCTGTCCCGACCTTCCGCTTCGAGCTGAAGTTATTACCATAATATAGCACTCCGAGTCTCGCCCTGACGTACACCACTTATCTAAAAGTTCCTTGTTTTGTCTTGCATTGCCTCGTCGCTAAAAGGAAATACTTGTACAAATAAATAAACGTCGCCCTTAAACGCTTGTCATTGTCAATCCGTGCGTTGATCTGATGTTCTTTTTATAGCTATGTGTTGCAAGCGGTGTTCTCGAAATTGACCCTTATCTTCAGTGATTTTTTTGGTCACACATGTTTCGGATTAGCACTTCAGGGAATGTTACGATTTGTTCGACCTACCGCAGAACTATGTAATAAACTTTCGTCTTAAGCCCCTGTAATTCATTGACGTGTTCGCAGCTTACTTTGTTGAGGTGATTCTTTGAATTTGATGCTATTTTTATCTTGTACAAGTTCGAAGTTTAGTCATAGATTGTAAGTCAAGATTAGACGAAGCGCAATGCGGGATCTTTACATTTGACAGGCGAGCAAAATACGACATAATTAAATTTAATTAACCTTGCTGATACGTTTATTCCGAAATACAATTGTCTCATTACGAAACGATACTGTCATGCGACATAAATCTATCGCTGTCGTTATTTATGGCATGTTATTATCTTGTTTGATTCAATAAATGCAAGACAGGTTGACCTTACTTATGTTCAGAGTTCATTCACCTTTTATCAATGATCATTACAGACTCAATTTCGAGGAGTAAATTTGATTAGATTTTTTCTTTACGTAGATACAACATAAAATATACGAGTAACGTGTGTGCGCTGTGATGTGTTGTTCTTGATTAACACCACTGTCTCTCTTTCCGTGGATGTCGTACGAGGCTACTAAGGGACAATATTGAGTATAAAATTAAAAATGAGATTAATAATAACGGAAACAAACAAAAACTTATATTGTCAAAGAACTTAAGAATGCCCCATTACATAATCTTACTTTAATTATCTGAACTCATTTGTCGGCCCATTGTCCAGTTTTTATTGCGTATACAACAATGGTAATGTCTTTACGTTCTGTTGATGTTAAACTATGGACTATGGACAAATATGGAGTCGGTCGGCAGGTGACAACTGTTGGCATTGTAAACAATGTTGCCAGAATTTCAAACGAATAAAACAAGTTTGGATAAACACGTCACAAGAATCCTATTATGGACAGAACACTGTTAGTTGACATTAAGTCGTGGACTGGCGACTGTCTGTTTGTCGTAAAGGTAATTGATGCAGCCGATGTTTGTTTGAATTTGTTAAGTTTAGTTTACGATATTTATATGCCTACTTTATACTTTCTAGCTTTTATCGCCAGCTTCAGTAGTAACAATAAATCCTATGTTCCAGGGCATAAACTATATGTGTGTCAAATTTCAGTCAAATCCGATCAACGCTTTTCAAGAGAAAGAGTGACAAACACACATATAATATATCCTCACAAACTTTCCGCTTTATAATATTAGTAGATATTATTACTACGAACATTTTTGTTAATTTACTCCAGCTCTTTTACTCCTGTGTAAGTTTATTCCAAGTACATATATTTACACGCTTTACATCAGAGCATAATGTTTTTTTTTTATATATTTGCTATAAATCAATCAAACTGAATCGAGTAGATGTTTAGTATAACCGTTTTTAATAAATGAGCGAAAGTCACACTTGTTTTGTAAAGTTTCCGTAGAAGCAATATACTATACCTATACCTACAGAAAACCGAGAAAAATAAATAGTGTGACAGCATTTCCACACGAAAATATGATATAAACGGAAAGCATTTTTCACTTTATTAAAATAATAAAAAATAATAGCAATATTTAATTAAAACCGTTTTTTAAAGCACTACACGTTTTCCAACTTTCGTGCATTCAAAGGTCAACATAATCTTTTAGCATACTCAAAATGTTACAAAAACGAAGAAGATAGCTTTCCGAAATTCTTACAAAACCAACACACCGACAAAAATATTTATGTGAGAGCAAACCAAACATTAATATTCTAGTTCCCAATCTAAACACAGTATCGTTGAGACAGTTGTTTGCACAATGATCTTGTATTTCTTTTCATATAATCTGTGACGGCGTACAGCTGGCTTCAGGGTTGCCATAGTCGATTATTGCGTAGGAAAAAGGGGACGCTAAAAACTATAATTATACACTCGAGTTGCTTTTAGGGTTTTAACGCAAGGATATGTTTTATAATAGACGTTCTTCACTCGATTCATTGTCTCGGCTGTCTCGTGTGAATGTGGCTTTGTCTTCGTGCAATTATTGAAATGGATTTGGTCTCGTACAAAATAAGTGTTAGATTTTTAGTCAAAAAAAAAGGACATTGACGTCATGGATGTAGGATGATATTAGGCTTTATTAAAGAATTTACCTTCTTCATAGGCAATTAGGTATAGGCGAATAGGTCGGATAAAAGTTTAAAAAAGGAAAAGAGAAATATAAGTTTGCAGTGTTCGAATTAAATAATATTACTAAAAGATCACTGATGGATTCAAGTACGTATTCTTGCGTTTGAGGAGGAAGAGGAAGGAGTCAAGCCGCTTCGCTCTCCTCTCTCTTGATCTACTCAAGATTCAGATGACAATTATTTTAATATAATAACTCATAAAACTTAAAGAGCAAAAAAGGGGAAATTTCTTCGAGTCTTTTAATGTTAGATGTTGTAATTTTATTGACGAGTCCTATCGAGTTGTAATGTTTGGTGAGCCTACCGCAGTCTCCAACAGCTGCTGTATAGAGGACCCTTTAGGCTCTTGAAGCCGTCAAGTACCACATTATTGAAGCGGGAATGTTCTGCTCTTATGCAAACTTCAACTTTCTCAGCGCTAATGCTTCACGTCAAAACGTTACTTTGTAATTGTGTTAGCGAATTCTTACTAAGGAAGAGAACTTTACAATTTTAGTTTTATTTTTTAACAAATACGGCCCGTATTGTTCAATGTTCATTAAAAATAATTGTTTTAATTCTCACAATGGTTGCATTAAAAGTTATTAGGTGCATAAATGCTTGCAAAGGGTTTTAAAATATTTTTTCGGAGAAGCTTGATTGAATCGTATGTTTCAATTATTGTACTAATGACTTGAGTTGTAAGGGTGAATAATAATGCCAATAACAATATTTAAGACTTTGGGGTGGAGACAAGGAGTGTTCGTATACACTCGGGGAATCTATGAAAATATTTTCTATATAACATTCAAATAGAAGGATCCGACAAGATTTACCTTTCCCTGTTTATAAACATTTAATAATTCCCTTGATAGAATTTATTATTTTTTTGAAATCGATCGACTTCTTTGTTCGCCTTACAAAATGAGTAACAGTCAGGATTAAGCTTAGCGGTTTTCAGAAATAGTTATGGCAGCCGATGACCATTACAGCCAAAACATAAAGGGCGTTGACATCAAAAGTAGTGATTTTTTTTACTTAACATTTTAATTTAATTACTTTTGAGATAGCATTATACAGCACGCCTCAGCCTCATGTGTGGCTAACGAGCCTCAAGAACAGTTTAATGCCAATGGCCTAATGACTATGTGCATATATTAATGACGTTAACATAGTGATAACACAGTCATGTTATAGCATAGGCGAGAAAAGAAAAAATCTTCAAACATGAGAACTTTTTAATGTTCTCCTGTTTGAAGATTTTTTCTTCTCTTCGAAGAAACTTCCTTAGAATAGTTGTGATTTGAAACTCTATGAAACAAAAGTGCGCCACTATAAAGAAACAAAACATGTAAACATATATGATTTAGTCAGCGAGAGAATAAGATAGAATACATTACACAGTATTTTATATTAACTAGTTGCCGTTCGCAGCGGTCGAAATTCGACCGTAATTAAATCAATATATTTTTTTTTACTACAAAGTTTTTATATGTATTTTCCTCTGTATCTACATTAAAATCAAAAATATTTTTTTAATGTCATTATAGGGAAATGAGATTTAATTGAGTAAGATGCATTTAAAAGCAATAATGCGTTATTTGACATACACATCTGTCAATGTCAGCAACTAAGTCAGCGTGTAATAAATACGTGTTTGTGTGTGTCAAATGCATCGTAATGTTTGTGTGTGTAATGTTTTATTTATTTATTTAATGTACTTTATAAGCATAATTGAAAAATATTTGCATTTTGCACTTCTCCTTCATATAAACTATAAGTGTGCCAGATTTCATAATCCTCCGTCCGCGCAGTATTTGTAAAAAGGGGTCCAAAGTTTTTACTTTACGTATTAATATATAGATATGTAATATACAATATTTATTTGTATTGTATATATTGTACATAGTTACAGTTATCTGTATTTGGAAGAAATAAATTCCTTTTACGAATGCAATAAATATTCTATTAAGATACAATATATATCTAATATAATATTTTACATTAAAATATCAAATAATTTTAAGCTACGTTGAATAAAAGCTTACAATTATCTAATTTTACATTTATCTAATTCTAGAGCTTACATCTATTCTTAACTATCCTGATACTTTATATTCATCTCAATCTCTCGTAGGCTACTATTCAGAATTTTCACTTCAGGCGTGCGTGAATTGCACACACACACTTTTTTGTTTCTTTGTTAAACTTTTCGGGGTCTTTTTTTCCCGGAGCCACCCTTTGACATAGGGTGAGAAAAAATTCTGACTAGCCGACCTATATTTTTTCGTTGATCGCCGCTGTTGGACTGCCCCCTCAACAAAGCTATAGTTATGCCCATGCTATTACGTGCTCATATCATCTTAGTTTAGAGATGTAGAGAAAGTTTGACGAATTGTCGACGTTATCAATAAAAACAATTTGAGCTTATTGGATGCAAAATTTAGAATGTACATTTTTATCAAAAGGTAAAAAAAAAACATTTTTTACGGTATTAAATATTTATTGTTTTAGCTGAAGTTTAAATTGTATAAAATAAGTTTTCATCAGAAGAACAGGCATTATAAGAAATATCAGTCATGCCATTTTTAAGAATTTAAGATACATTATGCCGGAAGTAATGTTATAACAATAGTTATTCAAAATTGATAGTAAGATAGGTACAGTTCCAAAATATTGCTTGTGAATAGAATTTCGGTCTGCGGCGTTTATTTAAGCGCGTTTCATGTAGCCTAACGATCCGCTCGCCCTCCTGTCATGTCAATTGACTGCTGGCTACGTGCATACATTTATGATGTCTCCACAATACGTATTGGGTTCTACATCCTCCTGTCTGTTACACCGCTTTGACCTTTATTCTCTGAACAGTATAACGTATAATCGGTTGAATGCTATGGACTTATTCCTACCATTTCATTATTAACCCCCACCTGAACATTCGCAGGACTGATTGACAGTTATATTGCATTTGTGAGCTTTATACTTTGGCTTATAAATGCAAAATGAGAGACAATTTTAACAGTAAGTGGCTGCAACTTTTTTACGTTCTAAACACCGGTTTCAAATAAGTAGGGGAATCCTGAAAAATATCACACTACGGTGCTTCATTGCGTAGCAGTTAAAGCATAGTTAAACCGTGACGAATATTTTTACACTGCCTTTAATGCCTTACAGACAGGTACAGACAACGTTTATTACTCTGTGGAGTATAATATATTATAATTTAATTTCAATACATCTCACGATTATTTTTCTTATTTCAGGTTTAACAGTTGGGGTTTTAGTGTTTTTAATGATTTATTTAATTATTTTGTTTTATTCCAAAAACATACAGCGCTTTAAGGTGAATCACTTCTAATATAATTTATAAGCACACCATTTATCAACTTTCGGACATTACAACTAGTAACCGTTTCAGCTTCGAGGTCGAACAAAAATATATGCCTATGAATAGAAAGAGAACACAAAATAAAAACAAAATATCAATTAAAATACTATTGTAGGGAATAAAATGATTGTAATGATTTATGTTATTACTAAATAATTATTATAATTTGTGTACATACATGCAGTAGACATATACAGATTTTTCTTTACTCTACATAAAGAATATGTCAAGCATGCATTCGTGTCAAAGCGCTGAATATTATTAAGAGCCATTGAAAATAGGTGACGAGTAATTTTTTATTAAGGCAGATTAGTTTAAATTTAATTATTAAAATTCTTGCAGTTATTTAATTTTTATGTAGATGATGTAAAAATGAGCTAAAAGGTCTAACCAACCTATTATTTGTTTTTAGGTTACGAACATGAAAATACTTTATGTACTTAAATAAAACACTTAAAGAAAATATCGTTTATTTTATTTCAATCGATAAAGATAAAATAATTTGTGTAAGTAAAATACAAAAAATGTTTTTCGTGTTCCAGTAAAACCGTAAATACCTTTAAACAAAGACTAAAGATATGGAATAGTAGATTTCAAAGATCAAAGGAAAATAAAAATAAGATTTGTTCAATGTAAGTACTTTAGTACACGGTTCACAGAATCTGATTTTTATTATCTTACCATTAACAAGTTTTTCATCTCTTAACACGCTGCTGAGGTTTTATGACTACAATATGTTTAGAATTCATGTTCTTAAAGGGGCTTTTCTTTGTCTCTGCTCGCAGTTTCAGTTTGTCTAAGCTTATTAAAGTAACATTCATCATAAATTATATCTATTATAACCGAAAATTTGATTATATCAAGAAATATGACGAACCTGCTTGGTATTTATTTTGAATTTGACGACCCACGTGGTGGACCGGTCACGGTTATCATACTGGTCTGACACGCAGTGGGTCCCGAGTTCGATCCTCGGCTAGACAGACATCTGAATGATGAGTTTAGATTACTGTTCTGGGTCTGGGTGTTTGTGTATTCGTCTTTGTGTGTCCATGGCACCCATGACACAGGAGAAAATCCTAGTGTAGGGCTATGAGTGTAGAAAGCGTTGATGTTTATGTTTAATCTGTACCCATAGTATAAGTTTATAACGTTTTCTCATAACAATCATTCTTTACGTTTTCGCTTAGCATTGCAAAGTACACCGTGACTTATAGTCGAAAACTAAAACAACGATTGTTTTGAAAAAAAAAGCAATCAAATTAAGGGCACGGAGTGGTTGAATTGCGTTTAAGAAAATACTATAATTTTTTAAGTTATCTGTGTACATTTCCAGTTTTCAAAATACAGAAATCTCAATAAAAGCTTAAAATCAGAATGTAGAGCTTTAAACGTAAATCGCTTCTAAATAGAAATAAATGTATACATTAAAAATAAAAAATGTACTTAAATCATTTCAATCAAGATTTTGTTTATTTTAATATAATTTATGAATACCCACAATTTGATACAGCGACGGAAACAATAAAACATTTTACGGTATAAACATTTTTCAACATTTTATGTTTCCTGTTTTTGGATGCATCTTAATCGTGCTGATGTAAATCACAAACGGAATTTAAAACAATACTTAGGAAGTTGTCTCGTTTTTTTTTAATTTTATTTAGTACTTAAATTAAATTTGTTGTAATTGGCTCTATTTAGAGATCTGTATGAAATGTAGAGTATTTGTAGTACAAATAATTATGACAATCATGTGCAAATTATTATACATGTAGGTAATACAATTTTGTTTTGAGTAAGTATGTGTTCACATAATATAAAGATATAGATATATTGTATATTCATACATCAAGATTATTTGTATAGCATTCGATTGTAATGATATTTATTTATTGATAAATATAAATTAAGTATTTTTTTAGTATGGAAGTAGCAAATGGGCATGCAGCCCACCTGATGGTAAGTGGCTACTGCCGCCCATGGCCACCTGTAATCAACCCTAGGTGAGATCAAAGTCTCACCTATGGTTAGGTTAGGTTAGATAGATGCGTTGCTACCCATGAGGACTAAGATGGAATGCCTCGGAAAAGTATGTCTCCCTTACCAAACCCTTCAGACTAGAACACTACAGCGCATAACACTGCTGTTATGAGGCAGAAATAGATGTGGTGGTGGTGCTTCTGGAGTCGAACCACAAAGAGTTCTACCGCCATTCGCAGATATTGTAAATACGAAATTATATTTTTTTGCATTATTAACTATCTATTTTAAATAACACTTATTTTAATCACAGTCAGATGCTTCAATAATTTTATTTGTATGAATTTATCAAATATTATATGGTTTCCTATGGTAACGTAAAAGCCCACTTGACCACGGTCAATTGAATTCGGATGCGAATATAGACCTTCATGGCTGGTTGAGCATAGGTGACATTATCAATAACAATTTATTTGACATCGTATTACACTTAAGCTACTTACATATTTTCCGTATCTGTATGTAACCAAAAAAGGACGTCATATAATTATTTGTAGACTAGCTGAGCCCGCGGTTTCACCCGCGTTTAAAAGAAATGTAACGTGACATACATTAACCGAAATTTTATACCTTTAATAATTC
>MOOZ01000017.1:356328-370559 GCA_002930495.1 Cecropterus lyciades | reverse complement strand
TTTAATAATTCTATTTTATTCTTTTTAAATACATGTTTCCCGCACCCGTGCATTTTTCCGAGATAAAAAGTAGCCTATGTCATTTTTGTCAATTAATTTATGACATTTAACTTAACGTCAAAATCGGTTCACCCTATTTTGACATTTTTTGTTTGTCAGATTGTGTTTATAATTTTTGAACGCTAAGGATTAAGCCAACTAACTTTACTTCCTAGAAATAGTTTTGATAGTGCTTAGTTGAAACTGTGTTATATACATCATCGTATTTATAATAAGCCATACAATAAGTTGATTACAGTTCTCGTTTTTAATAATCGTCACTATTACATTTAAAATGTCATAGTTTATTCATTCGCCCTCATGGCTCATCCTCGTAACGTGGTTTCACGGGATATTAACTTTAATGAGCAATTACGAGTATCAACCATAGTTCCCAAATTACTAACCTTAGTTCCTATTTAATTTTAATATTGCTCTCCTAGTAATTTCGTTACGTAGAAAACGATGTAGTGAGAAATTTTAGGTACTTCTCAATGATAAATCACGAATCACGAATTCCATCTTCTATGCAAATAAATATTAATTTACATATGTGCATTACTGGTAGAAATGGTTACATGTCACGTCTGGTATGGTTAATTTTACTGGTAGAAAACCATTTCGTGCAAGTAATAACTTTCTTACAAAGGATAGGATAAAAATAACTAAAGTATTCAATATTTTACAAATGAACAATTTTAAATTGAGATTGTTTTTCGATCGTGATAAGATTAATAATAAAGTCTATGAATATATTTATGATTTAAACCTTTTTGTTACCTAAGTAAAAAGATATACTTCTGCATTTTTGCCAAATTTCGTTTGACGTCACGAGTAGCATTTCACTAGAGGCTTCAAGTTACGAGTATATCCGAGCATCAAAATTATCAGTGGTGTGAACGCAACATTAGCCAAGTCTCCCCTCGTGCCTCATACTGTGGCTCCACGGTCCATGAACTTTAACGAGCAATTACCGACCCTAGTTCCTACTCCACTTTAATGTTTCTGGTATCACCAGGACGCCGGTTAGGCTTCTAAAGATTAAAAGCTTTCGCGAATAAATTGACATTAATGATGCAGAAATAGCTTAATTTTCCACTACTAGGGATTGCCTTGTTGTGGTTTTAATCATGTAAATGGTTCTAATAAGCGTGCAATTACAATAATTGTAGGTTTAAATAAACGGCTTGGGATCATTTTATGATGTAGCTTTCTTACAGTTATATACAGACCATATTATATTTGCTGCATCGCTGCACCGTGTCCAACAAAATTCTCCAAGGTTCGATGTATATAATACTTATGTAGTAGTTTTCATCACTTATGTTGTCACTCACAGAATTCAATTAGATATTTAAGTGGGTCATGTTGTTGAATTACTTTAACCTACTTAATAATAACATGGTAAAGTTATAAACTAATTGAAATTCTTTGAATGCCTGTAAAGTAATTAATATTAACGCTGACCCAGTAAGTATCTACTTATGTAAATTCTTGTGATAAGATCTAAACGTTTCGAGGTATATATAAAGATATAAATATTAATTGACGTGTTTGTGTTTGGTGCGAGTTAGAAGTAATAGAATACTTCCAATTTTTAGTTTGAATTTTTTTTTATTGATTTTTGACTAAGGTTTCAGATTAATCTCAGAAATTGTTGAATCGATATTTAAAGAAATTTCGCGAATGATTATATGATTTTTTTAGGCAGTAATGCTTTTACCACAGTGGAAGAGACCTTATCAGATAAAGGTAATTTATACGTGAGCGTGCACGCGGGCGGCAACGCGGGCGGGATAAACAAAAAACGACGATATGTGCATCCATATATTTCGATTATGAATACGTAAATACAGAGAGTTTATGAAAACAAACGTTAAAGCGTAAAGCGCAGTATATCAAATTTTAAAACAATAACATTGAGGCATTACATGGAAAATATTTTAACAACACCCATAAAAGAGGTTATCCGGTAAAATGGCCGGTATTGAGTTATTTTATTGTTTTAAAACGGATTAAACAACAAGCGGGGAGATTTTCAAAACAATCCGGAACGCTCGGCTCACCGCAAGGGGGTTGCCATGGCAACGGTTGAATTTTGACGGCTAAGGTACGCTTGCAAATTGCGGTGCCTCTCGATACAAAGAGGCAATATTTTGCATAGTTTGAAAGTTTAATTGTTCACTTGAATACCTCACGAGACTACACTAAAGCGTATTGTAATTTTGGACATGCTTGCGTATATACAGTATACGTTTATGTAAAATATTGTCAGTGGTCAATTTACTGGACAATGGTTTCGATACAGAATATGAAGACTTTTTTTAAAACATTGGAGTTGCAAAAGAACATGCAATCCATCTGATAGTAAGTGATTACTGCCGCCCATGGACATCTGTAAGCAACTTCATATAGGACAGGGGTTTTAACTTAAGTCAATCATAGATGCTTTGCTGCTCCCGAGGACTAAGATAGTTTAATATGAAGTGAGTGAGTGACCGTCAAAGTAGAGGGAGTAGAATGAAGTAGCAAGATAATATTATAATACACTAAAAATTAATAAAGTAACAGCTTTGAGCTGTTATGTTTTTAGTTCCCGAAGGAAATCAGGATACTAGTTGATTTAAACTTAACTTTTAGTACCTACTCGAATAAGTGAAACAGCTATGTGTTACAAAAGCTGTACTTAATATAATTTATACGTATTTTAACGTATCTCTTATATTCTTACGACAGTAAAAATCCGATCCGAATTTAAACCCGATCGAGATTTAGAATAAGATTTTACTGATGTAAATTTAAATTTTCTCTAAAATAGAATCTTCATGATGTTCTCGAGAGGTGAATTTGGAGCACAGTTTTTGCACGTACCTGGTTACAGTTGCAAATGATCCTTCTCTCGCATGCGGAAGTAGGGTTAAGCTTTGTGGCCCTCTACGAGATAACTTAAATCTTATTTTGAAAGGCATACGTTTCAAAAGAATACTTTTGAAATTTGCTTCTACAGCGTCACACGTATGGCTTACATAATAAGGTTCTTAGTACAAAATTAGTTCAAAAATTGACGTGTGCCCGATGTATGCAACGCGACGTGAACGGGGTCCGTGGGGTTAAATTATGAGTGTTATTTAAAATTTTATTTTCTCCCTCGAAATATTTATGAGACCCGCCTCCGGTGTCCGTTTAGATCGTCGAAACGAGACTATTCATCTTTGTTTTGAGTGAGAGTAATTGTTGTTTTACATACAAGATTACAGGGTCTTAAAGTTTGACATATGACTAAGGTGAGTGTTGAGGAATATATCATTTTTGGGAATAAATTTGAATATTTTGTGATTTGAATAAATTAAACGTTTTTCAAGACGCACACTAATTTATACGGGAGTTAAAAAGATTTTTTTAAATATTAACCGCAATGCCTTTTAATACCAGATTTTAGTTTAATCTTAAACACAAATAGTATGAAAATATGGTAAGTAGTGGTATGATATGGTAATATCATATTTTCCACATATATATTATATGTGAAAAATGTGATAAAAATATTTAACTATCATAATCACGTAAACAAACTATCAACTGCAGAAATATTTATTAAATCAATCTTACTTAATTGATAATTAAGTACTAAGTAGGCAAAATAGTGATATCTCGCCAGCTATAACTCAAGCTTGTAATAAAAATTTAAATAATTGTGATAAAGTTAAAATACTTAAAAGTAAAAGTTAAAACTTAAAAGAATTAAAAGACTTAAAGTCATTGCCAACTCACATCAAGCCGTCACGGACATGACATGTAACTTTTCTCGTGTCAGCAAAACATAACTTAAATAAACAAATTCCAATCGATAATACTTATCGGCACTTAACTCTACTGTACACACGAAGCAACAGACTCATTGCATCTCTATGTGCAATTGTAATGTTCAATTGACTGAAGAGTATCTACGGGAATGTAAGGTATAGAGCAGTTTGGATATAGAGAGAGATCAAAGTATTCATTATAATATGTTACATGCGTGTCTCTGCAGTGTTTACGCTACGATATCGACAGACTAACATTTCTATGTAATATAGATAAAGAGAGGAAACTCTAGTTATGGTCATAGTCTACAGCGCTGATCAAGTGCTAATTGGTAGACGTCACACAACTTTCAGATGTTTTTAAAGATCTGTTTTATACATAACATATAGGTACCACAGATAAAAGGGCAGGGCAAGTGCTCTATAATCTATCGTGCAATATACTTAAGTAGATACTATTTAGCACGATAATAAATATTTTTACCTAAATGTAATATACATTTATTAGAATTCCACTACCAAGATAAATAAATAATTAAAATTTAAATCAAACTTCATATCCGTTTGATAAATAGATTGGATTGGCGCCGTAATAAATAATTAAATGCTGTTTAAAGCTTGTATTTGCTTAAGGAATTAATTATTATTCTCTCAGTTTATCATACTTAATAAACGACTTATGAAGTGATTAATGTAGTTACTTAATTTATGAGTTACTGTAGATAATTTATTAAGATGAGGGCAGTAACATCATATTCTAGTATATTTATAAGAGTTAAATTTAACTGACTTATATTCGTGAAGACAAACGACTTTATATGGATTTTTAAAAGTAGAACAACTCGCACTATTTCTTTCTTTGTACTTATGTGTATACATTTTTTTGTTATAACATAGAAGTAGCAAATAACACCAGCAGCATTTGATATGATGGTAAGGGCCAACTACCGCCCGTATACATCTGTAATTAACTTCAGATAAGATTGGTGGATTATAGTACATGCCATTATTCGATATAAATATTCCTATATTATATGGTACATTACATTGGAAATAAATATTTTATTTGATTTCTTCTGTTCTAACCTGCTCTGCCTCCGGAACTAGTGGGACAAAAAGATTAACGGTGCAGATTCACTTCAATTCTAATCCTTGTTAATGTGTTCGATTGGCGAACGTTCAGCTTGATTCGAGAGTTTCGAGAGCTCTTGAACATTATTGAACACGGTGATAATCTAACGGTAGTATTTATCGAGTATACTTTACATTTACTAATGATACGGTCATTATGTTGAATAAATAATATTTTTGCATATATTCACTCAGAATAAAGGTAATTAAAAAGCGACAAGATTTGTAGTTAAATTTTTTTTCAAGTATATAATTGAATTTTAGAGATTATAATTCGTTATTGTCTAAGGTTGCGTTCCACCAAAAGAGTGCGAGGTAGTTAAGCAGTGTTCGTTGCTGAAGCTAAGTGATGAGAGTAAAGTACTACAGTTACACCGGTCGCGATCAGTTTACAGGAATTTTAAACTGACATCCCTCCATATTAAAAGAATGTATAGATATGGTCCTTAGTTCGTATTACTTCATATTGAAATACATTGTATTACATATCGTTTAAGTTGTTGTATTGTTAAAATTTAATTGTATAAGTAACTTTGATTTCATCATGAAATATTACTATATTACATTTATAATAATAAGTTATACTTACGTAAGTTTTATAAATAATAGAAAAGTGATATTTATATTGTTTTTCTCTCTTGACGTTTGATAATTGTTGTAAGCAACAATATAATACTGTTACTTCGTTAAGGAATTAGTTTTTTTTTAATAATAGTTTAACAACCAGAGCTAAGATAAGCTAGGCTATGAAAATCTAGTAATACCATTGGTGGTTTTGGCACATATCTATATCACGTAGTTTGAGTACCTCCCACATTTCTGGTAGAACCCATTCCTTACTCCCATTTTCAGCTTTCATTATTGTAAAATTGAATCTCACTAGTGAACCGAATTAAAGTTAAAAGTATATAACACAATATTCTCTGTACGAGAGAATTGTATTACAAGATCTCGAAGCTTAATTCTTCAAGTTTGCAAGTTTAATTAATAAATTTCCGCTTTTAAAGTTTCTCAACCACTACGTATTTCATAATAGTATTTTTATCATGCACTCGCAAGGAAGTTAGACCAAGTCGAACCGGAGCTTGTGGAATAAAACGGAAAAGTTTAAATAGGAAAAAGTGAGTGCAGTGGAAAGATAGTGAAAAAAGGCGACGGCAATTTAAAGTTTTACGCTGGGGAGACCACTTCAAGTTCGGCCTACAGGAAATTACGTGACGTTGCAAGATTTTACACGGCCGAAGAATTGCGGACACGGCGACGTAAAAATGGGGACATAAACACAAATTGGTTGGTCATTTTTGTAAACGTCGGTTAAATATGTTTATGTAAGTGTCCTAAGGCACAGTGGTTATTTGCTAAAATTCATTAATAATTAATTTTTGTTTCAGGATGTTTATGTAATACTCGTATGTATGTATACGTCGTACGTCGTAATAATGTATGTGGTGAATGTAATAGAGAAGATCCTTGTGTATATCTCCATATCTTTTCTTCAATTTTAACCTTTCATACTTACAATAGTTGCGTTTAAAAGCCATTATTTTAATGCATTTTTATTTCCGTTTTTTAGAATGGTAAGTTATTGTAGGGCTATATAAATACTCGTTAGATGCGGAATAGCCGGAATAAAATGTAGACGCTTAAAATCACTAAAACTCTAAGAGCATGCCGTATTACAAAATAATACTACTTTGGAACAAAAAAGATTCAATAATTTATTTATGTTATGTTATGTTCACTTATTTAATTTAATTATATCTTAGAAAGTGGTACAATAGAGTGGATTTAGTACTTCTCAGTAATATTGATAATCTTAAGATTTCTAGAATATTTTATCTTGTCAATTGTATACTACGAATACACTATATAATTTCAGATACTCTATTATTGATTTTTCCCATTAAAATGTTGAACTACCTCCTGCGTATCCCACTTTAACATTGAAATTACTTTCCGAGGTACATAAAACCAAAACAAGGAAGACCCGATGCATAGCGTATGAACGTAAACAATGCATCCTTTTAATTTTCTACATGCTTCTCCAACAATGGGCCGTAATAGGTCCGCAGATGAGACGGCAACCCCTGCGCTTTGTTCTGGCAACATTGAACAATACCTGCCGCGATGAACTTGCATTATCACCAGCGTAATGGGTTTTTGTCTGGTGTTGGTGTTGCCTGTGCGGAATGAGTGCTGACTTTTGTGGAGTTTTTTTAAGGATTTCATTTTATTGATTTTACAAGCATGTGTTTTGAATATTTTGTGATTTTTTTGTTTGTATAATAATATTTTTGTATTGAAGTTTTATTTACACAATTATATTATATATTCCTAAAAAAAGAAAATATTTGTGAATAAAAAATATTATATTCATTTATTTTTAATTTTATTAAGCCTGTATAAAATAAATAGGAAAAAAACAGATATCATATAATTAACAAATTTAAATAAAGTTGTGACAGAGATGAATTTATTCAAAATTCAACATTGGGTCGTATGGATTTTCATAGTTTTATTTTTTTCAATTTCAAATTGATAAATTCTACGTCAAGTCTAGTAACACCAAAGCGTGCCCGTTGGATATAGTCTAAAATGAAAAGTTTTGAGCACATAATGGGTAATTTTGCGTGTTCCCACGATTAATAGTTGGTTGAATGTATTGTGCATTGTTTTAGTACTATAGTTTTGCTTAAAATAATAACACTGTACTATACTTCCCACTACTCCTATCTCTAGTGTTTATTATTAATAAATTCGACAGTAAGCAAGTAAAAAAGAGTATTCTATAGTAAGAGTAGTATATAGAGGATATTAATTTCGGATCTGGGTACATAAAATTTCGGATCTGGGTACAGGTACGGATATAGAAATAATATCATACCGGTTTCGGACACGATTACGGACAAAGTTATTTCGGATTATCCGTTACGTTTAGATAGTTTGGTTACGGATATTATATTTTTAATTAATTTTAAACGTAAAATAAGAATAGGTAATAATTTGCTTTATTTCTATGTTATCATTTGCTATTACAGTCAGTCATATCAGTTATCATTTTAGCTACCTAATCAATGTTAAGTTCGAAGAGGGTAGAACTCTTTGTGGTTCGACTACAGAAGCACTTCCGCCACACCTATTTCTGCGTAATAACAACAGTGTTATGCACTACTGTGTTCTGGTTTGAAAGGGTGTGGTAAGGGAGATATACTTATACGAGGCATTCCAACTTAGTCCTCAGCGGTAGCAACGTAACTGTGACTTACCTTAGGTAAGACCTGATCTTACCTGGTGTTGATTACGGGTGTCCACGGGCGGCAATGGCCACTTACCATCAGACTGCTTGCTCTTATCCTACTTCCATATTATAAAAAAAAAGTGTTATTTACCTAAAATCACAAAAGCATGTCACGAAACGTATCCGAAATTAACTGAAACTTTTATATCGGATATTGTATACGGAGCTCTATAACATCTCTGGTTGTAAAATTATTATTCTTATTATATCTCATCCATAATTTTGAAAAAAGACTCAATTGCTTGCATTTTACATTTGTATTTAACTCAGTTAATATTTATTCATATTTTGAACAAAAATAGAGTTTATTTATCTTTACTTTTTTGAGCCGCTTTTACTTGTTATCTGTTACCTAATACATTGGTCCTAACTATCAAACGTGACAACAAAATGGGATACGCGATTTATCACTCGTCTTGCTTTTAGGGTTAAGTGAAGTTGTCGTTATCAGTTACTGATTTAAGTAAAACTTTCACACGCAGCGGTTGTGCAATCGTGCCTTTTTTGATAATGTGAAAGAGAGTCTTTATACTCATCTGCTATGTTTTTGATAAATTCGGATAAAATACAAATAATATTACTTATTTGTAACAGCACGGTTTAAAAAATATGACCGACACCACATCGGTCGGTCTTTATTACCACTATCCCCACTTTTCTCGTCGTAGGAGATGACTAAGGGACAAGTCCGGGAGATGGGAAGCTGCATTTCGATGTGTAACATCAACACCTACTGCGGTCTTGAATAACGCGCATGTTAAGCGCGATAACTATTGAAAATATTACCCCCATGGGAGGCCTATGTCCAGCAGTAAACCTCAAAAGGTTCAGCAGTGAGTCTCAAAAATGTTAGACATACTGCACGCTAAAATGATACTTCATTATGAAATATAGTGCCTATTCATCTATAAAGAGATAAGTATTTTGTAACGACAATGTTTCATATTAAAGATAACATGAGCAGATAAGAGACAAACACGTAACTATTGTAAAAAACCTTATTTTACAAATAAAACAATTTAATTTGAAAGAAAAAGCCTACTGTTGTTTTATTTGATATAAGTTGCAATTTAACTTAATGAATATGTACATACTCAATTTTAAGATGTGCATTGAAATTATACATTTATTAATATAAATAAATAAACGTAATGTCATCGTGTGATCATTGCAAATTAATAGCAATGTCCTTAAGCCGATTCGGTATTGATAAATATAAGGACACTCTCATTTGAAGAATCACTTAGTGAGTCACGCATGCTTTCGCCCACATGTTAGCCGAGATAGGCGTTTACTTAGAGTCGGTTTTAACTTAAAATGGACGCGTATGTCATTGCCAATGCGATCGTATAAGACGAATTGTGTACTTAAATAAGTGATTTCTGTTATTTTAAAGAGAATATAAATTTGTTAGTTAATCAACAATATCATGAACTTAAATATTTTTTTAGTTTTTACGATAATTAAATTATTATTTCGTTTATAACTTAAATAATATATCAAGAGGAAACTTACTTGCTACCGTGAAGTATTTTCAAAAGCGTATCTGTTATAACACATTTGGTCAGTGTGATTTCACTGCCTTTAATACTTAATATAGCGACGATAAGATTCTTATGCATCTGTCAATAATTAATGATCAATAAAAATAATGAAATGACAGAATATTCATTGAATTCCTTAAGCATGACCGCCATGTTTCATTTTGCCTTAAAATAGTGTCAATACAGTTCTTGTTTGAAGGCGAGACGGATACACTTATACAAAGCATTCCAACTTAGTTCTTACATGCAGAAATGCATTTGTGACTTAGATATTCGTCGTCCTCCTCAGGTCTTCTCAGAAGTCAAGCTCTATTTGAGTTCCATTTGAGATGTTCATGTACCGTACCTATAGACAGCATCGTTAGTTGTTCAACGGAAAAAAAAAAACAAAATTTTGTGGCTTTAAATTCTGTTTTAACTAACTTGTACAGTGAAATATCTGCGTAGTAAACTCCAGCTATTATAGGGGAATGTCGGTGTTGTTGTAGGCGGATGAGATTGAAATTTATGGGCATTCCCGCGAATATCTGTGGTAGTTAATGGCCGCCATCGATATTAGTTATCGCCTATGGTGATTCGACTAGCAAAGGGAAATGTATTTAGTATTGTAACATCTTCTGTAGTGGTAATCTAAAGGCTTGTAGTCTGATTGTTATTTATGCAGTCAAAAGATAAATCTTTAGATTATATGTTTCTATATAGAATAATATAGTAGAAAATTTGTTGTATAGCTTCTTATTCGGAACGAAACACTTTCCGAAGTGGTGATGGATTATTATTGAAGTTCAAAATAAATTCACTAAAGAATCCACCTTGAATAAAATATTGAGATTTTTTTTATTTTCGGGTATTAAGTATACCTATTTTGCGCCCAAGAATATTTCTATGAAAAAATTCTAACAAGTGAGAACACAAACCAATTCAAATTAGTGGGTACAGTGAATGAGCCATTTAATTAGTGCTGACACACATGCTCGTGTAACTCTACCCGCGGTTATCAGTTGCAGTCGCCAACCACGCCATGTGTGCGCTTCCCTGCTACGAACACTCTCATCGATAGTGGGAGCTTATTCTATAATACGTTCAAACGCTTCTTATAAGACTTTTTTCCTTATAACTGTTCGGTTTTTGCACAATTTTTGAAGTGTGTGTTACTTCTTGGTAACCGATACCTGTATATAAGTATTTACATATGTATATTGTGAACGTACATATGTACATAGATACACATGCATGTTGTCATTTTTTGAAATAGAGAAAAAAAAAACCATTAAACTCGCAACGGAATCAGCACCGCCACATCTATATCTGCCGAATAATAGCAGTGTTATGCGCTGTTGTGTTCTGGTCTGAAGGGTGTGGTCTTAGTCTTAGTCTTCAGGAGTAGCAACGCACCTGTGGCTAACATTACGTGAGACTGATCTTACCTAGGGTTGATTACAGGTGTCCATAGTATAAAAAAATGTATATATATATATTTTGTTTCTCAGTAAGTGATTGTATAATCTTTTGAGGAATAAATGATCTTTAACCGTTAAGCTACACCTCTGTATATAATTTAAGATTTTTTTAAATTTCCGCTTCTAAAAGGACTAAAATAAATGGTCATGTTCATCCATGAAACTTTGCGATAGAGAGAATTCCTCAATATTCTCGAAGGAGAGTTTTGTACTTTCTCACTTTTTAATGCAGAATGATTTATGTGACTTACCTACTTGTATATAACTTATAGCTTTTTATCGCTTGGCTGTGTGTCTTTGTACTTACAGCAAATGAATAGTTTTACAAGAGGACATCGCTACTTATTTCGTGAAAATCTAGGAATGAAGCAATATTTATCACCTCATGCCAACTACATTCACGTAAGGTAAAACTTCCTCTCATATTAACGGAGTTAAGCTATTCAGAGCTAACGTCGAATTGGTACGTATTTGCATTTAGTGTTTTTCTTGTCACGCAAGCTTATGTCAGCATGTGTATCTCACCCGGCGAGTAAACCCACAGCAGACCTGCGTTCGTAAGCATTGACGACAAATAAATAAATAATATATGAAAGGATAAAACGCACGCGGACACAAACCGACTTGTGAAGGGAAGAGTTGTTATTCCAGCCTGAAATCATGCTGTACACGTTACTAGTGGCAATGTCAAAATAATTGTCGAGTAGTTTCATAATATCGCCCCCGAATTCTGTACGGATCGTAAAGCTGTCGCTGCGTCATCGGAGGCGGGCTCGAGGAAGTTTTATGGCGCGACTGAAGATCAGAGCTCTATATCTTTTTCAACACGGAGGCGCCCGTTTTCGTCGTTGAGTTGTACGAGATTTGAAGGCCAACTAATATACGGCGCTAGTTTTATACATCAAATAAATTCGAGCTTATGATTGATTACTTACTTTGCGGTGCTACGGTGCTATAGAATGAGGATAAATAATATTATTATTATGAAGATGTTTATTGTAGAAATTTCAGTAAGTGTAAGAAAGTAATCTTGTGTTAATATAGTTTTCACTCTTAAATTATGAATACGCTTGATATATAAAATAGGTCATATGTATCAACATCAGAGTGATAAAAATAAAAATGACGTTATCACGTGCGAAAGGTTTTTTTTTTAATATCGCGTGCGAAACATATATAGCCATATGTCTCACTGCTCGCTCATGATATTCACAATTTAATTATTAAACTAAGTATGCATTGAAGGTTGTAGAACTCTTTGTAGTTCGACACCGGAAGCACCACTGGCACACCTATTTCTGCTCAATAAAAGCAGTGTTATGCGATGTTGTGTTCTGGTCTGAAGGGTGTGGTAAGGGAGATATAGTTTTCCGAGGCATTCCATCTTAGTTCTCAGGGGTACCAACGCATCTGTTGCTTACCTTAGGTTAGACTTTGATCTTACCTAGGGTTGATTACAGATGTTCATGGGCGGTAGTAGCCACTTACCTGATGGTAAGTGGCTACTGCCAACATGCAGTCTATTGTGGTGTTTAGCAATTATTTTTAAAAAGTTCAAAGTAGTTGTCAATTCATGTCACTTAACATGCAACCCAGCCGATGATGAGTGTTCACTACCGCGGATGTACATCTGTAACAAACTCACGGCTTAAAGCCGAGCACAAATACGTTGTTACTTCTAAGGACTAAGATGGTCATTCCATTAGTAAGAATACAGGCATCCAAACTGCCTCCGAAACGTATGTACTGCTTCGTTGTACCTTCCCGGTCGAACCATCCTGATTCCACCACATTTCGAATTCCTCTAAAAATAATAAACGGTTCTCTCACGGCATGTGACATGAAAATTTAAAACAATTTTAGTAGTGTTATAAAACTGAACGTGATAAATCCTATCAATATGTTATTAATTGCAGTATTACTTTGTATGTTATACCCGAGTGTAACATGAGCTCAGGCGATAAGACGCTCTTTACGACTCTTTACTTTATTAAATTGTAAACATGAGATAAAGTTATTTATCAAACGCAACAGAAAAGTCTTTGTTGGATGACAATAAAAATAAATTTACCGATGTCGTAAGTGACTTGTGAGACGTTTATCTTTACATATGGTATAAACTGGGGTTCATTGAAAAATTAAATGACCGAAACTATAAATCATTTACATGCTTCCTCTATTACTGCGCTTATCGGTTTAAAAAACTGAGGGCAGCGGTCACCGATAACACCCATAAATCACTTTGGTAACTGTTTTTAGAATTACGTTGGAGCCGTAGGGTGCATTAATATTAATTATGCAACCGAATGAATTATTAATTACTATTGTTATCGTAACTGTTATTTAAAGATCCGTTTCGGTTTAAAACAAACAAGTCAAATGCTGTTATTTTGTTAAAAATAGTTTTAGTCTATTTGGTTAAAAAATACCTATTTTAATTCCTAGAAAGTGCAATGTTTTGATTACCCGTATGACGACTACCATCACGGCCAGCTGATAAACTAAGTGGTCAATGGTGGTAATCACGCAGTCCGCCTGTGCATGGCGGTTAGTAGTTCATTCGTAAAAAATGAAACAAAGTTTTTTTTTGTTTGTGTATCAAAACCAGGAACAGACAAATTACTGTTAAACGGTGACGGTGTTCTTGTTTAAAGTATGTGGTAATACAGCGATGATAATACGAAGTGTTTCAACTTTGTACTTCAGAGCTAGTCCGACTTAGGCAAGATTGCTCCTTATAGCAACAATTGGTCACAAATGTCCATTGGAGGCTGTGATCAATTACCAGGACAAGAATATATTATTTTGTAACTTTATTTCTTCACTGTCTGATTATTTCATTATATTGGGTTGTCAAATATTCAAGAAAACCTAAGGCAATATGGTATCCTTCCATCGCTTTATAAAAGAGAACATCGATATGATAAAGATTTGTTTACTAATAAAACACTCATAT
>MOOZ01000017.1:343922-354748 GCA_002930495.1 Cecropterus lyciades | reverse complement strand
CGTTCTTTCCTTGAGATGATTCCTACGGCGAGTCCGTCCCCTCTGCCCCGCATCACTGGACCGCCTGCTCATCTATATTAATATTATAAAGCTGAAGAGTTTGTTTGTTTGTTTGAACGCGCTAATTACAGGAACTACTGGTCCGATTTGAAAAATTCTTTCGGTGTTAGATAGCCCACTTATTGAGGAAGGCTATAGGCTATATATCATTACGCTAAGACCAGCAGGAGCGGATCACCAATGAAGAATGTTTCAAAATCGGGTTTTTTTTTTCTAATGAGAGCTTCCGCTGCTTACGCTGCGTAAACGGTTAAAGTTTCGTAAAAATTATGTATGACAGAATTGATTTCCTTTAAAAGTTCTAAAAAAAAGTCAGCGACAGCATCTATCTATCTTTTCAGGTAAACTCACTGCACCCTTTTATATGCTAACCAAATTTGTTCCAAAATAATGCATTATTTGCGAAGTTGTTTTTATAAATATAATATTTACTCTTATTCATATAAATACATAAATTCGTTTTCTTTGTAGTAACGAATGCGCGGGTGAAACCGTGGGGCGCAGCTAGTCTATACTAATATTATAAAGAGGAAAACATTGTATTTTTGTATGTTTGTAAATAATAAACTCAAAAACTACCGAACCGATTTTAATAATTCTTTCACCATTAGAATTTTACATTATTTCAAAGTAACACATGCTATATTTATTACTAGAAAAAATAAGGGATACTTGCAGCGCCGCGCAATGGCCAATATGGCCCCTCGCAAATCAGTCGTAGGCCTGGCGTAGTTCGAGAGCTATATCATTACCGAGAAATGAGTCAGTAATTGAGATAAACAAAATTACTGTGGAAAAAGTACCCGAGATGGTTTTAAATGTTACAAATCGATTGACAGCGCGTGTAATATCGAAGATAGTACTACGCCGCACTATCTACAAGAATTTTTGAATTCCTTCAATCCTGCCGGCTTGCTATCAAACTGCCAAATAAAATTGAAAGTTGGTACTCCTATTTATTACTCAAAATCTTTCCATACTCAATAGATTTACTAAAAATCTATTGAGAAATTGAAGCCCTCCTAACATGGGTAATAGCACAATACTTTTGGTATTGAATTGGACTATGTGAAAAGCTATGTTTGTAGCAACAATCATCACCGGCCCCGTTTGCCCTTACAATAAATGAATTCTAGGGACAAACTTTCTCGATGGTTGGCATCGACCTAAGAAAAAAAGTGCTTTTCTCAAGGGCACCTTTTATACGTCGTCCTTTCTCGAGTAGGATCCCATGAATAAATCAATATGTTTTGTTGCCCCCTACAATTAATACTGTTAAAATAATCTCCAGTGATGCATTTTTATAAAAAAGCACACATAAAATGTAAGTAAAAGAATGTAAAGAATAACTAAAGTTGTAGACTGTAATAGAATTCATTGTTTTTAAATTTTGAATATTGAAACAATTGCAGTCAATTTTAAGAAATATAATATACTCTTTTAAATCTTTTAAAACAAAATTTTATTTACTAAAGCAATAATATGTAAATAGATGTATGTACAAAAATATAAACAGAGAAAAAAACTGCCCGAGTGCGAGTCTTACACGCGCACGAAGAGTTTTAACATTATCTATTTATATATTTATCCACGCGTGCAGATGTAAAGCCGAGAAGTAAAAACACGAGAGACTGTAGTGCCTACATTAGTTTGCTTGGCTCTGTGTGCATTCGCAAATTTTAGCATAAATGATTTAGGATGACAAAATTCTGAAATAGCAGGACCTTTCATGTTGCGTTTCGACTTATTTATGGGCATTGTTTTAAGAAGCTTTTTAAGCGGGGGAGGCGGGGGCACCCCTCCCATACAGAAACTCAGTTCACCAAATCATTCACGTTATTAAGCATTTTTTAAGCGCGGGTGAAACCGCGGGGATCTGCTAGTTATTGATAAAATACACATATATTAAAAGCTTTTGTTCCTTAAAGTACAACTTTACATCGTTTACTTGTTTTTACTTCGTTACCACAGTCTAGATTGTTCTCTTTGCGACTAAAATATACCAAAAAGTTAGCTTTTAAGTTAGCCTTAAGGATGTTGTTGTATGCTGTAATGTACTTATTGTTTTAAGCTTAAAAAAAGAATATGCTGGACTGTCGGACATTATTTTTATATTGGAAATAGGTATTACGGATAATGGCCAGCCTAATACACTCATAGTAGAATGCTGGGGTAGCTTTCCACATAAAAATATTATATTGGAAGCTTTAAAAGTAAAACTATTTCCAGGTTCGGCACCAGGTGTCGTCCTCGTCCAATTTATTTGAAATTGTTTTTCCTGTAAAAAAGTTAAGCCGTAAAAGTTGACTTTTATTGTCTCCCACAAACCGCGCACCCAAATTAATCTGGTCGGCTTTGCAAGGATTTGTCTGCCAAAATTTAATAGCCTTGTTGTAGGTGGATAAAACTGGACTCTTAAATTAATTTAAAAAAATTATGATATGTTATCGTTCGGGTTGAACTGTGTATATCATGTATTTTTTGGCGATGTTTTAGTGTTAGGACGAACAACAGTTGAACACATATCGCAGACGCTGTAATACCAATTGTTTAGGAGCGTTACTCCTACTAGGTGATAATTCTATCTTGTACAGTTGATGAAGAACATGGGACATTCCAAATTAGTCTTTAGTACTTTAGTAAGAGGCATGTATCACCTCTCGTCTAGAATTTTTAGCGGTTGCGTCGGGACGTAAACGAACTGCAACGCAAGTGGCTATACCCCCCATTAAAAGTCACTTATACAGGATGTAATTTTGTGGTACATGTTCCAAAAATTAGGACCTTAACGTTAGATATTTAGTTGATTTAAAAATAAATATGATAATATCAATAAAATATAAAATACAAGAATAAAATGTTATTTTCGAGGGTCATTTTATTATTACTTTTATTTAAATAGAAAAGGTATATGTACAATAATGTAATAAAAACCAGTAGCTTTACCAGTAAATTTCAACCGACTTCCCAAAGGAAATACATTATCTGTTCGTCGCGTATATTTTTTTGTGTAACCGTTTGTATGTATGGATTTCTGGCTATTCTTGTATGCAGAAGGGCAAAAATAATAAAGTGATAATTTTTACCTGAAATTACAAGTATTCTATTATAAGGCAGAATTAGGTGTCTGGAGATTCTTCTACATAAACCGTCAACGCGAACGGAGTCTAGTATTTTAATAGAGGCAATAAGTACCGGTGACAACGATTGCGTGACGATGAACACGTTTCGTGTAAACCTGACGATTGAGGTATGCCAACAATACATGCAAAGCTAATACAAGTATCCAACTTCACAACTTTACGGTTTATAGATCTGTATCGTACCTTCTTCGTGTGGCTAACCCTCGGTTAGAAGTAATTGGGTTTAGATTGGATCGAATTAGAAATTTTCTCGGTGGCTTTTGTTTTCGAGGAAATGACTTTTTGATGGAACGCATCAAAATCGAATTTTCCAACGTGGCATACCCTAGCTCGCGTTCATTTTCTTGAAAAGAAAATTGGGGGAACAATTGGAAAAGTTGAGGCGGCGGTAACGTTTATTTTTTGTGGAATTTCGGTGCCGTGGCTTAAAATTAGTTTAACACAAACAACGTTTATTGTAGTAAAAGGAAAGTAAAGGAGGTATTACAAAAGAGTAGCGATAATAAGACAATAAGTCTTATAAGATATTTTTTTTACTGTAAGTCCAGCATAAAAGGCTTTTAAGCAAAGAACCTGCTAGTAATTTTGCATAAGTAATTAACCTGCGTGCAATGAAATTTCTAATCTGATTTCTGAACGTAATATGAATAAACATACTTATGGTTTGGTTTAATAGGTAACTGTACAATAGAAAACAATAATAAGTAGTAAAATTTTATTAGTGGTTAATAAAATCAGTTCCTTTTAATGTCTTAAGTTATTATTTGTAGTTGCATATAACAAGTAGGTATTTCTGTAAACTTTGGCGAATTGGCGATAAACGTCATCCAGTTAGTTATTTTTATGTTTTCCTAGTGATGTTTGACTAACATACCATACATTAATAAATTTTCGGTATCACATTACACTAATTTTTATATACGCTAAATGTACGGTATAAATACGGTATAGTGAATTTTGGGCTTTCTAATTTCAATCCGTTAGCCTGGGGCATATTCTGGGGGCGGTTGGCAGCCACTTCTCATTATTCGAAGCCTTGCGCGTATTAATACTAACCTGACATTAATTTTAACCTTCAAGGAATACAACAAAACCTTTCTGTTCTCATATGTATGAGTAGCAATTCATCTGGGATTGTTTATCAGATAAAACCCCTGTTCTATCTAAAGGTGCTTACTTCAAATGTAGCTCTTTAAATGCTGCACTGCCGTCCATGGGCGGCAGTGTTTAACGCAAATCATCTGATGGTAAGTTTCTACCATCAGACATGCATGCCGTTTACTACTTCATTTTTATGGAAAAAAATCCTGAGCCCAGCAATGGAACAGTAATGATTTAATAATTATTATAAAGATTATATTATGAATATTACTATTATTGACGACCCACGTGGTGAAGCAGTCACCATACCGCGCGGACACGCAGTGGGTCTCAGGTTCGATCCCCGGCCAGACAGAAATCTGAATGATGAGTTTAGAATTCTGTTCTGGGTCTGGGTGTTTGTGTATTCGTCTTTGTGTGTCCATGGAACCCACGACACAGGAGAAAATCCTAGTGTGGGGCAATGAGTGTAGAAAGCGTCTCTATTATTATTTTGATACATTAAATCCTACATTATAATGTGCTATTAACGTACAACTATCTTATACTCATAAATATACTCTGGAGTAGGTATTACAGTGCACTTTTCATAAATGCACCAAGGAGTGGTTTTATTTCGTTCGTATAATATGCACGGGGCAGTACTCATGTATTATTTATTTACACATGAGGGGTATACGGGAACCGTGAAATATTGAGCGAGAGCACCGTTATTTAGGAAAGGTTCCCAAAAATATGCTCTGAATAAAACTTGTAGACAAATTTTTCCTAGTCCCAGAAAAGTTTGCAGGCAAAGATAACGTTTATTTGTAAAATGGTCGGTAGTTTGTTATATTTTATTGCCCTTTGTGATATGATTGTAAGCAGTTTCGGCGGCCTTAGTGGTACCTATCCATAAATGTAAGAGACCCATGAATTTTTCAAGAAATATACCTGCAAAAGGATCAGGGAATAATAAAATTGTTTTTTTTTTTGTATGATCTGATTTTACAATAATATTATTTCGGATTTGATTCATTTTAATACGTAACGGGTAATCATGATATGCGGTTTTTTGATTTCTTTATTGCCGATATTTTGACTCAATTACATGGATCGTAATTAAGGCAAAATTCTTGATTTTGCCGTAACCTTAATATTATCATGTCTCATTTTAATATGTAATTAAAATGAGACATGATATTGTTAAGGTTCGCTTAATAATGTCTGCATTCTTAATACAAATATCATTTTGATGAAAGTAATATATAGTTTTTAATGTCTTCTTGATAATACTGGATCTGTGCATATAAAACTCACTGTAAAGTGACTTTATCATATCACATAAAACCATGTCTCTGTTAATGTAAAAATACTTTTTAAGAAAACTTTATCTCTACATCGGTATTAGAATAGAGTTTTTCTCTAATATTTTTGTAGCACATGGTATATGAAGCCTGATAATTGTTTTCCTTTAGGAAGACGGTTGAAAGTAGTTTATTTGCTACAATATGACGTACGAATTCAATAATGCACTTTTTGCGATGCGACGAAAAACTTAATTCATCCGCCATCCAGTCCTAAAGTGAAGTAAAATTTTCCGTAGCTCAAAATGCCAGCTCACGGAGATATGCATTAACGACCGTATTTTATTTATTCGTTGCACTCGAAAAGTGCATTACTGAATTCGTACGTCGGTCAGAATGTTGGAGCTTTGCATTTGTCAGTTTTGTAAATGTGGTCACGATGTTTCCCGGACATGGGTTTCAGACATGCTATTTATTCGATTTACTAAGTGCATTAGGGTAGGTTAGTATTCGCATTTTAAAGAGCTACATTTGAAGTTTTTTTTGGCTTTCTAATATATTAACTTACATATTGAGCTGGATGTTAGTACTGTTTTCGGTTAAAAGGATGTGGTAACGTATACTTACGTAAGCTCCAAGAGATTAACTTTAATCAATGTTAAGTAGTGATAAGTATTGGTACTGATGACGCAAGGTACAGGATGCCCTGTTCCAGCGTCGATTACATAACTAAGAAAACAATTCATCGTCACTTAAAATCTATATAATTACATTTTAAAGTAACTGGTTTTCTTAATTCTAAACTTATAATATTACATTATCGGTGCTTTTTATATTTTGAAGCTGTCACGATACTTTAAATAAATTCAAGATAATCAAAATATCTTTGTAATAAACATCATTTGTTACATCAAAGACTTACTTCTATGATCTAAAATTAAACAAAAAACATTCATTCACTCATAAAACTAAACAAAAAAACATTCATTGACTCTAAATTTAACTTCCAATAAAGGGGATGGATACTATTAATTAAAGTCCAATTTGGCTAATAAATTGAATATGTAAAGTAGCCACAAAGTAAACGAAATTAAATTACCAAGGCAGTATTACTGTAATTCGATGAAATTGTAATAAGCGCATGCTTTTTGATCCTCGGATAAAATGTGAACGGCGAACGGCACCCCACTGGACGCTTACAAAACTATAACTTCACTGGAAGCGTCTATAAATTTTAAAGCGCGGAAAATGTAAGAATAATATTATTTATTATTTGTTATATTTTGATATAAATTACATTATTATTTGGAAAAATATAGAAACATTACGTGTATGCGGCAAGAACACTTTAAGTAGTTATAACACTATACGGAATAGATAACGTTTGTGGTTTACTGGTATAAATTGTAGTGTTGTTTTGCAGTTTTAAATGGGATTGACCACGTGTATTTGATAATTTTGAAGTCAAATGTAGACCCTATTAACGCTGACACTAAGTTGTTTTACAACACCTCGCCATACATAGAAGCTATACATTCATTAAAGGTATTTCATCTTAGTCCATAGGCAAAGCAATGAGGCATGTAAATGGTATTAATGCTTGCATTTAATTGTTTTTTTAGCAAAATATAAATATAATAAACTGTACACAGAAGCTATATATTGCTATCATAAGGCGTAATAGGGTGTGAAGAAATCTAGTTATAATAAAAGCATTCCAACTTAGTTCTCAAGGGGAATCAATGCACGTAAATGGTAGGTACTAAAGCTCGTGGATTGAATAAACCCCGATAGTTAGTACATCCAGTACGTCTGTGTTTACATCTTGGCGGGCCATCTCCGGGGCGCCCGGCCGCAGGCCTAAACTAATTAGACCCCTGCTCTGTGTCAATGTTGTCGCTACGCGGCCCGGTTTAATGCGTGTGTCTCCATTAGCCACCCCAAGTTTAAACACCCCTGTGTGCAGTGACAATTCGCCAAAATTGATTTGTGCCTGTTTGATGTTCGCGCTAGGGGCGCTATTTATAGTCTGTCATATGCGATCACATCAGATGGCGCAATTTTATCCTACTAGAAAATTATTTTAAAACTTTGTAAATTTATAAGAAAAATTTAGAGTTTCGTTTAGTGAATACTAATAGGATCCTTTCATCTCTTCTTATGAATGTAAGAGATAAATAATTAATTGAACCTAGAAGATAGACATCGTCTTCCTACAAAGTTATTCATTTAATTTAATAACCAAGACGCCATTCAAAGTACTAAGCTACATACTTTAGTTTAGTTTTAGTATGTTTAGTGGTCTTAAGGGTTAATGTATGACACAAGTAAAAAGCTACTTTTTACTTCAAAGCTTGAGTATTGCAATAATGGTATTATAAACATAGACTTAGCACTACGTACTGAACTGTGTTTATTTATTTAATACGCTATTACTGCGGTTCCGCCCGCTTCGGTCAAATCTACCACCGTAATGATTACCCTATGTGCTAACCTACGTCATAAACTATTTGTGTCCAGAATTACAACGAAATCCGACCAGATTTTTTTTTGCGTGAAAGAGTAACAAACACACTTCCATCCAACTTTTGCATTTATAATATTAGTAAAATAAGATAAGATAAACGTAAGTGCGTTGATTGGTTTTATATAATTTCATAACAAAAATTTAATAAATCCATAACAAAATAGCATCGCACATTTTAACTAAAAGCAATTGGCTACACTAAGACTAAAACGCACAGTCTAAGCACCCCATATGTACAGTGACAATTGGCCAAAATTGATTAGTGTCTGTTTGATGTTTGTGGGCTTAGGGGAGTTTCGTAGTATTTGTAGTTCAGCTTGTTTGCGATCACGTCCTGCCTGATTTTGTAATGTTGATTTAGTACCTACTATACGCACACCTACATTGTTCGTAGGTGATTTGTATTGTGAGGTGAAACTTATGGAAAGTGAAACTTATGAAGGAAAGTTGGTCTGAATAAAATTAAGCAACAAAAATAATGTTTTTTTTAATAGATTAAAAAAAAACATTATTTTTCTTGGTTGATTAATTTTTTGGTGTATAATAATAGATAAGACAAAATAACAAAAATATTAAATTCATATTATATAACAATAGATGATATTGATTGGTTGTTATCATATTTAAAAATACCCGTGTTATTGTATTAAGTAACAAAAGTTTATTAATCTTAGCCATGCATTTAAGACATTATCCTTAAATATTCCATTCTTACTAATATTAATATTCGTTAAGTAATATTATTACGATAATAAGTACGATGCATTGTACTCGTATTTAAGTTCACCAGTCATTATATAACAACTGAAATCAATCGTCTTGTGCAAAAACTTAATCAAAACAAATAAACGTCGCAGTTTGAATCCATTAAGCATATTTATAAAGTGTGTCATGACTTAAAATCAACAATACCTCCTACGTGATATGGAAGGTTAAATACACATCGATGATACACAGATTTTCCTTAAACAAAGCTAGTCTTGTTTCTACTTAAGAACTCAGCGCTTGTGAATGAGATAAAATGAAGAGAATTACGTTGATTACTATACTTTTAGTGTTTTTTGTATCGTTGTACGAAGCAAAAGACTTTGTTGTTGGTAGTAGAGTGAATAACTTACTGGTGTCTACTGAAAAAGTTGAGTACTTCGCAATTCCGTTAATAAGACGACAGAAGGATTATTCTTATAAAGATCCCAAGAAGCGGATTATTAAAGTAAGTAAAGTATTATATAAATTAGTAACATCACGAATACTTAATATTTTATATAGTTCTCTTGTGATGATTGTCTTTTGAACGTTGAGATAACCTTTGTCATTTGACCGTAGAGAGTCATTGCTTGATTTATGAAGGAAAAAGTAGTATATCTTTGTGGTTATTTCGAATATCTGACATCTATATAGTTGATTTTAATATGTTGTCTTCTGGTGAATTATGATAACATTTTAGGCTATCGCTTCGTTCGCGTAGTGATCAAGTACTCTAATATCATGATTCGTAAATACAGTTATTACATGCTTTTGTTTGTTTACTTTATAAAGATGTCTTTGGCTAACAATTTCAGTAAGTCAGTCTTTAAGTATAAGTCAAGATAACTGAGTTAAAATCAATATAGTAATTTACTTCAAACAAGTAAAGATATTTCACCCAACTCATAACAAAATTATGACTGAATTATTCGACAATTATAAAAAAAATACTACGATGATTAAAAATGTACAAGATTAAATTCAATTAAGAAATTCAAATAGAATTGTAAACCTTTATATCGAATTTACAATTTATTTTAATCGAAATAAGACATTAACATAGCTACATTAATAAATAGCTTACCTCCATCGATCTATGCCAAAAACATGTGACAGAGCCGGCCTATAGATTACATCAGTAGTCACAGCATTTGCATAGATTAGGCAATCCCTTTGTGGTTCTACGCAATCAGATTCCTTGCTTGAATCGGAATTAAGATAAGCGGACACGAAAGCCAGTGCAAATCCTGTAATGCAATACATATCGTATTGATAAACGCATAATGAGATCAATCTGTAAGATTATATGCATAACTGTATGTATCACGTTTAAACTCGTTTAACATAGGATAGATTATTGTGCGTTTATTAATGTTTTATTGTAACAAATGTGTCCGTTGAACATTGGTAATTGGCTTAAATATGTTACTAATATGCGAAAGTTTGTAAAGATGTGTGTTTGTTACTCTTTCTCGCAAAAGCTACTGGTCGGGTTTGGCTGATATTTGGCATACCGATAGTTTATGACCTAGATTATTACAAAAAACTTATTGTCATGATAGGCATGGTCTTATATAACATTACATAGTTATATGTAATTCCAAATGAAGTCATATATGCATCGCTGCTCTTGAGGGCCTGATTAAAAGTTATCATACATTGCACGGTAAGAACGAAAGGGATCGATCTCAAAATTTTGGAAAATTAAGTTAAATATTTTAGAGTATTCTTGATAACATAGTACAGTGAATTAAAAAGTGACGATGTCGTGTTTATAAAAGCACAAACATAAATGTTACGTCCCTTTAATAACCGCACGCTTTAAGAATCTCCAAAATGCGAATAAAATTTTGTTATTTCCATCAATGCATATTTCGCATTAGGGCGCTAATGTTCTGACCGTGCGATATCTGTTTTATCACTCATTTTAAACAGAACATCAGAACTTTTAAAACTGTTGTT
>MOOZ01000017.1:317082-329023 GCA_002930495.1 Cecropterus lyciades | reverse complement strand
AACTGGCTGTTTGCTGTGGCGTCGCTCGCCATGCATTATAATGTTTGGAATGACGATATTTTTTATGATAGTGAAGAGGGAAACGAGTATGCGTTTTTGAGTCAAATGGTCATGCCTCCTTTATCGGTCACGGATGTGTTGCTACCTCTGAGTGCTAAGGGAATGTCATCAAACGTAATTATAAGTTAGACCTGAATGTAGCACTATTACAGCTAGGTCTTTATTTTTATTTTATGTTGATTGTTATTCATGAATGACAAAGACCATTATCCATTCTATCTATTATCTATTTTACAAATGTGTTCTTAAACGCAACTGACTGTTATTCCCGGCTTTATTGGTAAAAGAACGATTTTATTCTTTTGTATTGTACGGCATACTCGTGTATAGCCTTCAAGGATACAAAGACGCAACGTATCCTTATTCAAATAACATCCTCATGATAAAGGCATCGCCTCATCAGCGACCACACCCGGTGACCTCACTGGGCGGGGGTGAATTAGCGAGTCATTGTTTTGTTTACATTTACACCTCAGCGATTATTAAACGGGCAGTGATTTTAATATTTTTTGTGCGTTATGCACAAATATACATATGTGCGTTATATACAAATAATTTGACGTCCTTGTTTTGAAGATGGAAATGGGATTCTTTTATAACAATATGTAGAGTCAGAAACGAGCGTGACTACAAAGTTATTACATATTTTGAATCTACCAAGGTATAAAAGGAGGAAGTAAATTAATACGTAATAATGTAAAAATAAATATTAACGTCGTCAGACACATGTTTTAGGGATAGGTACATTGTTCTTAATTTAAAGTTTATCGTTCCTCATATCATAGATGGATTGGAAAATTTAAAAATGATTTTTAATGATTTTACTTAGTTTACAAGAACCTAGAAAAGGGTAAATGAAATGAAATGACTTTATTATCTAAAGACCTACGGGGACATCTTACACATATTGTGAGTATTAGTAGTTAGGTACAATTTTTTTACACTATCACAGGATCGGAACACTATCTCTTACATGACACGAACTTACATTACACAGACTATCTTAATGCATTTCGTTGAAGAATATAGAATTATAACTATCTGGGCCATTACAACCCCTTGATAATAGTAAAGTGTGAGCGTAAAAAATGAGCAGATGAAATGAATTCTATTAGAGTATGTTTTAGTACGTTGCGTCTAAAATCCAATATTGGGAGGAGGTTTCACTTACCGGCTTTGATGTTATATTCCATTCAAATACTACCTTAACATAGGTAACATTTCAGGGGCACTTCAAGATTTCTCACCCAATTTATCCGTGACAAGTATCCATCAATTCGCTTTGAAAAGCAACTCCGTTATCCTTCAGAGTACGAGATATTACTTGATCCTCTATCAAAAGTGCCAATATGATATAGTGGGCCCTTTTATCGTTTTTGAACCTCCGTACTAGAGCGATCGGAACGAGGGTAGATAAGAGCTTTCCGAGGTATATTGTTACAAAGGGTGCGTGAAATTTTGCAGATATGAACACGCAATGGACATAGGATCATCCGATAATATTAAAGTTCGCATTGTACTCTCGAAGCTTTTAAAACTAAATTTCGCAGTGCCGTTTTTCAACAGATGCACAAGTATTTGACTAGTGTAGTGGTATTTATTTGCGAAGTACTTGGGCATAGATGATATTCAAAGCCCGGCTCGGATAATATTTGACTAGAACTTATATTCTAGACTCTAAAGAGAGAGAAATTAAAATCACAAGAAAGTATTAAATGTTTAGTTTAATAACATGTTGCAACATTGATTTTAAATGTAATATAATGTACGAATTTGAAATGTAGTATTGACGACCCGCGTGGCGGAGCGGTCACCATACCGGTCTGACACGCAGTGGATTCCGGGTTCGATCCTCGGCCAGACAGAAATCTGAATGATGAGTTTAGATTTCTGTCCTGGGTCTGGGTGTTTGTGTATTCGTCTTTGTGTGTCCATGACACCCACGACACAGGAGAAATCCTATTGTGGAGCTATGAGTGTAGAAAGCGTGTGTGTGTGTGTGTGTGTATATTTTAGTCTCAACTTGTGTGAGTTTGGATTGTAATTCTAACAATTTCATATAAACTACAAGATATAAACGGTAATTTGATTTGTTGATTTATAATATGCGTATTATCTACTTTCCGACATTGAGCCTAGATATGCCAACTTTGCAATATGGTGAGAGCCTGAGAAGCCTAAGGTTTGTGGCAGTTGTGAGATTGTAGTATAAAGTTGATGATAAAGCTATACCCACTTATCTCCAGGTAGACTGAATAGCTGTTTACATGCAAAATAGAATGTAACTTTTGTGTAATACTTGAACGATAATAGGTTGGCATTATCTCTAATATGTTTACATTTGCAAGTTCCAACGTCTCTTATTTAACTTGTTACGAGTACTGTAAATAGAACTTGTAATATCTCAATCAATCAAGCTGTCTTGCGGTCGTAATTACGTCATCTGGCACAGGCATTTGCAGTTTCTCGTTCAATTTAGTAACGATTTGTGATCGTGTGTTTTATCAAATCAGATAATACATTAACGATTTAAGGTACCTTGATGTTGGAAATATAATCTATATATTAATATTTTTTACGTAACTATGTTAAGTTTGGGTAATTGGTGAAGGGAGGTTTACAGTTTAGTATGGAATGAGTTGAAGATTTCAACGCAGCTTAAAAAATTTTAAAGCGGTCAAAAATTTAAAATTCAATAATAAGAAATAGGGCGAATGAAAACATATCTGGAAGCACAAAAGTATGCAAAAGCTACTAACGGTCACCCATCTAACTTATCACGGCACTAATCCTTGCTTAACTTTGTGGATGAAAATCACACTTCCCGTAAGCTATGCATGCTTCTGCGTTTAATAATTCCTACTTAGAAGCATTTTATAAATGACCATAATTACATCCCCGACCACAGACACTCATAAACCCATTGTAGATAAGTAACAATTTCATTACGTACAAATAAATTGACATTGAAAAAGCTGTTTGTAACTTCCCTCGGGGGTTGGGGTTTTAGTTTTACCCCCGAAATGCACCAATTAGCGGCAAAGTAAAATGTGCAGCGGAACCGCAGGCAAGCTGGCCCCATGGGGCACCATGAGCTTGGGGCTTGGGTCCCACGTGGTTCGTAATGGTGTTTCTTTGCTTAGAGGGTGAATAGTTTTAGATGCATATGGAACGCTTGTTAAATCAATAAGTAGCGAGTGGCTTAACATGTCGGTTGCACCATTTTTTGATGCTTGGTCCCTTGAGTGGGGAAAATCTCTGCATTGATACTATTTTATTCATAGTCGTCATGCTATCGTTATTTCTATTTTTGCATTATCAAAGTATGTTTGCATTGCTTTGTTGCATTGTTTTTTGCTATGAAAAAGCCATATATTTTTTACTATTATGGTAGGTGGACATAGGATATTTGTATGCGTGAAAAATCCTAAATTGTATTTTTGTTTTGTAAGACCCCGGCAGTAAGTAACGGGCAGTGATACCGGTTTTACTATGAGGTACCTTTAATGCTGTATTTGAACTGTTACGCTATTAAAATCCCATTATAAATAACGATTAGCCTAATTGTGAGCGTAAACGGGTCTACATTTCTTTAAGTTCTTAAAAAGGCCATTAATTTTACATGTCATTAAATGTAATATTTCATCGAATTCATTCGTGCAAGTAAAAGATAAAAGGCGTTTGTAAGATTAATTGGTATTAGGATAGATTACATTTCATGGTACACGTACTTAAGTAAATAAATTTCGTATCTATCATTAATCTCTTGAATTTATTGGCTAGGTGGTAGTCGGTAAAACATTTCGGTATCAGAGCGTGTGAGGGCGGAAGACATATTTATTGCCCCTAAAGATAAAAAGGAACGAAAGTAGAACTAGTCTTTTTGAGGTTGTGAGCCGCCTAACATTTATCGAGATGTTTTCAACATTTTTTAGACACAGATGATCGTGTTGACGGAAATGGTTGTGAGTTTGTCGCCACGATAATTTGTGTCGGGTTAAAAATAATGTATGCTTATTTAAAAGTTCGTGAAGAAATGTGAGCTGTTATTAAGGATCCTTTTTATACATAATTCAGTAAGATTAACTTAACGAGAAAGATAATATACTAACTTTATATACTTTAAAATAATATACGGTATAATTTACTTATCTTTACAATTCCTTTTAAGTCGCTTTCTGCTGTATTTTCCGAAGCCTTTTTATAAGTTTCTAATTTTAATACGATTTTCACTAATGGACTGAGCGATAAACGAATATTGTTTCCGTAATTAATTTAAACATATTTTGTTCAATATTACTGAACTGAACCGTGAAAACACGGGTGGCTTGCTAGTTATATAGGTACATAAACATTTTCACGATTGTGGGAAAAACTTTTTTAACTCCTCAAATATGTTAATGAAATCATTCTAAAATTAATATCAGGTTTTTTAATCGTAAGCCAGATATACAATTTCTTTATTTGGTAAAATACTAATATCCCGGGATATATTTATACATATATATTGCACGTACAATCATGTATGTGTATGAGATTAAAAGAGATCCCAGATTTCAATGATGACACAAATTCGTTTTACAGCGTTCAATTTCGTTCTACTTAAAAAACCAGCAGACTCTAGGAATCGAGTACCAGGATCAAGATCCGTATTTGCATCTTAAATTCAAGCACTAAACCTCAAATACTTTCAGTGCTTAAGTACGTAGCGTTTACGGTGGAGCAATTTCCTTAAACGAGGTGCACGGTTAGCGCGAAACTCATTTAAAATATCCTGAAAATATTTACCGTATCGTAAATTAAGAGTACAAGCCGGTAAACTTAGCGCTGAAATTATAGTAATGATTTAGCAAGTGTTTTATGTGTAATGTATATTTTGTATCTACTTTTATTTTAGTTGCCTAAAATTTTACATTTAAATTTTTTTTGGAGGATCGAAGTAAAATTTGCAGTAGGTATAAAGTATCATATGACACTGAATAATTAGATTTATAAAATGTATATAATAATAGTAAGATTTCTAATTTGTAACGAATGTATAGTACCTACTAACTAACTTAGATATGTCAAGGAAAGTTTAAAAAATCAATGTAAGAAAATATCGAAGTGATCAAAATGTTTTATATTCAATTTTCTAGTAAAAATATTTAAAAAAAGGACGTGTTATTAACTCGCAGTGCCGTTAAAAATAAAGGAACTATTAAAATTAAGCTTCCAACCAGCAAAGTTATACGTTTTCCTCTATATTTTAATTAAAGCAGAACAACTTCGGGTGCGAATAAATTGCTATCATTGTGACGTTTCTTATTAGTCATTTTCTTTCGCAGCCAATGAAGGAGGAAAACTTCGTAATACTTGACTGAGTAAGGAAGGGGAGCGTTCTGTTATAAAGTAAAAATATTCCACGGCATAATGAGACCATTTCGAAACGCAGCCATTTTCGTGAGCACCTTTTATGAGAAAAGAAAAATGAAGTCAGTATCGAAGTAATCGGGATACTGATATTGAACAGGTACTTTTTGGATCATCTCTCAAAGAAAGAGTTTAGAAGAATTTAGCATAATGGGCGTTTTTTATAAATAAAGCACGAGTATTTATTAGTTTCGTCTCGAGCAGCGCTATTTCCGTGAATGTCGTATTAGTCAACTAATCCAGAATATGTTTAGCAACGGTGTATTGCTAAGTGGGTAGAAGGAGGATGGTTCGAGCGAGAGGTACCACCGCCACACCTATTTCTAGCGTGAAGCAGTTTTGGTATTCCGGTGCAAGGGTGTGGTTGTTCGCGCACTTTATATTAGGTGGTCAACTTATTCTGTTGAGTCGCAACGCATCTGTGGTTGACTTCAGATAGAATCTGTGTTGTATGTAAACTTGCTTACACGTGTCCATGGGTGGCAATGACAACTTACCATTAGGTGGACTGCATGCTCGTTTGCTACTTCCAAAATATATAAAAAAGGCTATATAATACAAAGAGAAAAAAACATATAAATAATAAGATATGTAAATATTTATACATAAGTAACAGTTACCCACACGCATATTCAAGAGTGTTGACTACGGAAATCTCCTTTCCTAAGTAGTAATGATGACTGTGTGAATCAGAACTGACAGATAGATAGACGTTTAAGCTGTGAAGAATTGTTAGGTATAGCACCAATTGTATAGTTTATGTATTGGTCTGGCTTTTTATAATATGGAAGTAGCAAACGAGTTACGTACTCGTTGGCTCCACCTGATGGTAACAGGTCACTGCCGAACATGTAAAACTGTACAACTCCAGATAAGATCAGAGTCTTATCAGAGGTTGGCCACAGATGCGTTGATATACGTAAGGACTAAGTTGGAACGCTTCGGATAATCTTATTTATTTAAGTTTGTATTTTTTGTTACTCTATCGGTGAACATATGCATCCACACTTTTGTTATACATTATCTATATTCTGCAATAATTTGAATGCGAGGCGCATTGATATGACAATGAAATGAAATTGAAAATGACAGCAGATAGGTTCTCAATCATATCTGAATACGGTTCACAGTTATGGAATGCGATGACCGCTAAAAGACACCGAAACAACAATCATACTTCTATTTATTACAATATTTATTTAAAAATTGATATTCAGTTTGGTTGAAAGGATGTCGATTTAGCGGATTTTTGTTGCAAAATATCGCAGCAAGGGACGATGTCCGAGACATCAAACCGGAATCGAACTGCGTCGCAAATGTCGTCTGACGTGGAGCTCTTTACAGCACTCGGGGGAAATTCACTGATTCTCGCCGTAAAGCCGCGTCGGATACTGCCAGCGAAACGAAACATGAAACAACAATGCGCCGAAACGTTTGCAACCTTTAGGTGCGGGTTTGGTGATGCTGATTTCCGGCGCTGATTACAGGTGTAATGTTAATACCGCGTTTATTTTAACGTATTCATTAAAAATATAATATAATACTTACGGCTGGATGTAAAACATCCGTAAGAATAAAAATAGTATTGGCTTGGAACTCCATAGTGATTCAGTTCAATTAATATACAAAAAAATTAATGACACTCACGAGACCTGCCAAATGTCTACCAATAGCTTATGCAGTCTAAAGGATATATTAGATATGTTACAGAAAATACATTAAATTTTAATAAAACTTCAGTAATAATCCAAAAAAATTTTATGATTTATTACTTGAGATGAATATAAATAATGCGTATTTAGATTTTTCGCTCTTTAACCTTTTTAGTAATATATTATGATAGTATATATAAGTCTTACGCTGTCAAACTTGAACAAGAAGTTTTGGCTTTTTTATTGTATGGAGTAGCAAACGAGCATTAAGCCCACCTGATGGTAAGTGGCTTCTGCCGCCCATGGACATTTGTAATAAACCCTAGGTAAGATCAAAGTCTCACCTAAGGTTAGCCACAGATGTGTTGTTGTGTTGCATCCTTGAGAACTACGATGGAATGCTTTGGAAAAGTATGTTTCCCTACCACACCCATCACACCAGAACACAACAACGCAGAAATAGGTGTGGCAGTGGTGCTTCCAGAGCCGAACCACGAGGAGTTCTACCGCCTTCAAAAGAAATGCTAAGCTAAGTAATGAATTCTGTTTTTAAGAAATCTTTCCCTTACTCTGGAGTTCTTTCTATTATTTATTGGTTAAAATGCCACTAGCTAACGAATATAGTACTAACAAATCATAACGTGTACATGTTATGTTGATAAATTAAATGACTAAACATTTACCGAATACTCAGTCACCAGACTAATAAACATTTTGTATAGTTAGTCTCTTATTCTTAGCAGGCGATACCGCGTATAGATTGAAAACCGCTTCTCTATAAACCCACCATTTCACCAACCGTCTCTTGACACTGATGTAGTTCGGGACACGCCATCGTTTACCTCCGCCACGAACGAGTCACGTCAGTTCAGACGCCGTAAACAGTATAACAAAATGGCTTTATGTTCGCCGTAAAGATCGCGGACACGTTGCCCGTCTATTTTAATGTACCATTTTTATTGATCGCTTCTGAATCGATTTTTTCGTATTCTTGATGTGGATTGGTATGCAGTACAACTGAATAAATAGTTACTGTTAAAATTCTACAAATTCGTGATCTAACACCAATCATCATCACTGATCTATAATCTGAACTGCTGGTCTTCTCTCAGTATATGAAAGATCTAGGTTTAGTTGATCTTGTTAGCGGAGTGCTGATTGGTAGATCTTACACACCTCTCGGAGAACTTTATTTTTAAGAACACTATTAGGTATGATGATTTCTTAGCGATGTTTTCCTTCACTGTTAAAGTTAGTAATGATTACTTTTTAATATTTTATATATCTTCGAAAAATCATAATCCTGTGATTTTTTTTTGGATTTATAGTCTAAGAATAGAAAGCTAAAATTCATACCATGGGGTTATCGCCGGTGTGTTATTAAAATAGGACAGTCAAATTTGTTTTAAATACTTCAAGGGACTAAATGGTAAAAATATTATTTAAGTAGGTATTAGGGTTGTAACGGAGGCCATCTTAGCCGAGGCGGAGGCGGATGCGGAAGTCAAGAGGATTACCTCCGCGGATGCGGTTGCTAACGGAGGTGGAGGCGGAGGTGAACTTTATAATCAAAATTGAGAAGAAGAAAATTATATTCACGAACAACAGCTTTGCGGATATGCCGCATTCCGTGCTGGTCGTCACTAAATAATAGCACTGGTCTTGATGGCACCGATAAGTAAGTGCGAAATATGGGAGAAAAACCTTTAAATTTGATGTTATATCTCTATCACAACCGTCACTATCACAATAAAGATATTCATCAATCATCAAGTCAAGATCAACGTAAATGAACCTGCGTTATAACACCGCAAAAATTTTGCGGAGGCGGATGCGGAAGCGGAAGTTCAATTTTTGCGGAAGTTCTCCAGTAACGGAGGCAAAGTTCCGTTATAAGCCTAGTAGGTATATCTTACAACTCCTTTTACATTACATGGATACGTTTACATTTGCCTCGAACAAGCAATATTAAGTTAAACGTAAATGTGTTAGATAATGCCTTTATGTTAAGTTAAGATCGCTGACACGTTCATCTGTTTTTATGTACCAATTTTATCGATAGCATTCGATTCGATTTGAATTTTAATTCAACATGATTATTGTGGCCCATGGACTTGTTGTAATACGTCCGTGAAATAAGTTACATCATAGTGTTGTAACGGGCGGTATAATGAATCGTGTATCGGATTAGAACAAGTTGTCAAATGTTGGTGAGATTGTAGGAAAACTGAGATTACTACAGATTACTGATTTTATATGCGCCGCCGGTACGCTATTTAATTGTCATGGCTATTATTTTAAACCTTTGGGATCCGATTTCTGATACCCTACTATATCTATCTAATCTATAAAATATTAATAGGAATACACCGTTTTATAAGCCTTTGTATATTAAATATTTCCATGTCGAATGATTTTAATATTTTGATACTAGGGAAGTCTATAAAATATCAATTAACCGCCCACTGCGGTGTTGGGAACAAACAATAAAATAATTAAGATTACTCTTCTATGTGTTTACATATTAAAGAAAGTAATTACAAAAACGTATTCATTATCTATCTTAAATTTGAAATATAACTACAATTAATTTATTTTGACATGATGTAAATAAAAAATGTAACTTCTAATGAAAGTAATGTACTTTAATTAAATGTTACGTGGTTTTAATTCAGTTGCTTTCGTCACACTTAACTGTCTTAAGTTCTTGCTGCCATAGAAGTTCTATTTAGATGTTCGTTTATTTATAATTCTCAGAATTAGCTACATTTCAAGCTATCAGTATTTTTCCTGTTTTATTTCGTGTAGGAAATTGACAGCTACTGGCTCTTACTTCTATCGCTAAAGAGTATATATACACAATAGAGTAGTGCTGGATACAGGGAGTTTCATAACACAAACATGCTTGATTATAAACTTTTAGGATGAAGCAGGTTCTGCGTTATTTGGAAGGGTGTGGATGCCGGCTCACTTAAAAAAGGACCGACCATCTTTCCTCAGGAGTTGCAACGGATCTGTAATTGACTTCAGGTAGAACTTCTGCTCTGCTCTGGTAAACTGCGTGCTCGCATGCATTATATTAAAAAAGCCGAAACTAAAATTGACCTTTACCTAACCGTACTTGACGAAACAGTTACCATGGTCAGTGGTGGGTTTAATTTACAATACAGCCACACACAACGAAACACTATCAGGCTTGAATGTCAAGGGACAAAGGTTGTTCGACAAGTAGGTACCTACAGCTGATGTTCGAAAAATATTTTATGTGTACTTACTTTCGGTCGCACTGCGGGATACGATACTCACATTTCCTGATCTCGATTCAATCTGGGGAGTGCTCGGCACTGCATGTGGTTCATTGGATAACTGAATTATATGTCTTTGGATAACAGAAATTTGTTTGACGGTCGGTCATCTTGTCTATTTATGTCGATGTCCGATTGTTGTTTCGAAAATGTATAAATTTTGTGGCGCCGCAACCGACGGCTCGTAATGGAAAGGCATTTAAATGACTCGTCCATTGTCAGTTGGTTTAAGCTTCTGATGAATTTATTTGTGATATGTATTCATGTGTGGATGCAATGTACACAATGCTGTAGTTATTTATACGAAATAACTGTTTGGGCTGTTAATTGTTTATGAACTGCTTATTGCTACGCAGCAGGATTTTAAGATCGTGATTGAAAGTAATTAAATAAATGCCGTATATTCCTTTTACTAATTATGATTTACGTAATCATTAAATTAACATAATATTTAATGGTCACTGACGTAGCATTTGGACAAGTTAACAATTATCAATTCCAGTTAATGTTGTAATCGACCGATGCCTACAATCAATTTTTAATAGAATTTAAATGTTATAAAAGCTGGACTACTTCGTTAATATCAAACATCTTTTTTATATTAGTCCGTGTTTTAATGACATAAATAAATATGCAAGATGACAAGTCAATAATTTAATAAAAATATAATTTAAAATCCAGTACTAAAATACCGAGTAATTCCTTTTGAAAACTCCATTTTTAAAACATCCGTTAGTGTTGACAGCCGATGAATATTCTTACTTCGAGTGGCAATGTAAAAATGAGTTACATCTTCTGTAATTAATTTGTTAGTAAAATGCAGTTCATCTTGATGAAGCAATGGGGAACCCTTGTGAAGTTCGTGGTACCCCGTTGAGCTCTGATACCAATACTTTCATTATTATAACTCACTTATGAATAACTGCGTCATAATCAACTGAGACGTTAATAACTTTCCGCTATAATATACTAGGTTGTGCTCGCGACTTCGTCGACGGCTTTTATATGCGATTAAAATAGTGAATAAGTATACAGTCCACTTAAAGGTACTTCAACCTTCAAGTAGGTAGGTAAGGTATGTAATAGTTGCTACTTAGTAACTGTTACCTACCGGCGTTTGTATTCATATGTCTACCGTCTAAATGTGGTAGAACTCTTTGCAGTTAGACTGCGGAAGCATCACCACCACACCTATTTCTGCCTAATAACAGCAGTGATATAGAGTGCTATGCAAATATATGCTTTGCAAAGCTATTGATGTATGAGTGTGTATAATTAGGGGTATAGCCAAATCACAGAGATTTAGTCAATCTTGAGGTCTATCAATTGTCTAATATGTAAGTCACTAAGTGAGTAAAGTCACGCGCGTATATACTAGCTGTGCCCCGCGGTTTCACCCGCTACTACAAAAGTAAAAAAGAAATAAACAAACATAGGGTGATGATATATAGCCTATAGCATTCCTCAATAAATAAACTATTCAACACAAAAAAAAAACAATTCAAACCAGTA
>MOOZ01000017.1:302748-315280 GCA_002930495.1 Cecropterus lyciades | reverse complement strand
CCCAGGGTTGACTGGCAGAAAATGCCATTAGGCATTAAGTTCACCCTTGTAACCCTTAGTTTAAGGTGTTTCAAAAGTTTAAATAAATAAATAAATAAATAATCTGGAGATTAGCGCTTTCAACCAAACAAATAAACTCGTCAGCTTTATAATATAAGTATAGATACCATTTAATATTTATATGAAACTGAACGGTATCCCGGTCTCAATTACCTGGATTGTAGCATCATATCATGACAATCCTTTAGTAAGTTTTGGCAGAAGATGGAGGAATTAAAAAAAATCGTTCATACTGACTTATCAAGATGATTTTCTTATAACATGCTCAATCAACTATTCCAAAAATCTAATAGGCTTATCAGACATTTAATACTGTGATGAAAATGTCGTAAGATCATAATTTCATTATGTTTATGAGGCTTTCAAATTAAAGTTCGGTATAAAGCATAAGTTACCTCGACCTTTGTCTTACTATCGAGAGATTAGATTTTGATTAAAATACTTCCGATTCGTAATAAAATTTGCTTACTCCAATTATTATATATAATTTATTTTTATTTCCAGCATTAGTATTAAAATTAATAAGTTTACTGCAATTTGACACATCTACTTTAGTTTTATGGTATTAAGTATCTTAAAAGTAATAATCTTTGATTCATAAATTTCGTTAATGTGTAACAGAATTACGAAGAAACACGATATTTATACTGCATTATGGTCATTTTATAATGAATTTTATTTTCTTTTCGATAAAGCAAAAGAATTTATCATTCGGTGACTTTTTTTAAGTTAATATACTTACACAGAAAATCTTGCCAGCTGGTAGAACGAAGGCACACTGAGGAGGCACAACTGCCACACCTATTTCTAGCGTGAAGTAATTCTTGTGTTTCATAACGAAACAACCATTGGCAACCACTCATTTCCGATGAAAATTTCGTTGGAGGGGTCTTTTTGCCTGCTCTCTTACAAGGCGGCGAAAATCTTAGTACACATGAGTAGTAACGCATCTGTAATTGACTTTAGATAAAATCAGATTCTGTATAAAGTTGGTTAGCTACAGATGTCCATGGGCAGCAGTATCCACTTATCATCAGATGGACTGCATGTTAACTTAATCCCTTGTATATAAAAAATGTACACTTGTTTTAAGTAGCATTGACATCGTTCATTATACTAGTTGCTAACTAAACACTGGGTTTTAATTTATAAACAATAAGTTTTAATACTTACAAGTATATTTCCTGAAATTTATTAAAAAACCACGGATAAATTTATGGTAACAAATATAAGCGTAAAATTTCTCCAGTCAGTCTGCTGAAGACGAAATGTACAGAAAATATGCGGACAGCGCACTCAATATTTTATTCTTACGCATAAAAGCTGCTTTATCTGGAAAACAAACAAGGAAAAATGAGAGGCTTTCCTTTGCACAGCTCATTTTCATTGTCGGGCTTGTCTTAACAAAGGTGCGTCTTCCATAGCTTTGGGTTGTAACAACAATGCATTGCTAATAACAATGAGAAAGATTATTATGAATAGAATAAACAAACGATTAGGATATTTTAGTATACATGATATACGGGAGACAGGGATGGATCTTAAAATCTTTATGATTTGAAACTTTCTGAAACGAAAGAGCGTTACAAAAGCAGTTGTCGGTGCTACAACTAAGTAGATGGCGCTGTACCCGTTTCTGAATCACACTAACGATTTTACTTCCTAGCTTGTAAGCGTAGCTTGCAAGTGCACAAGTTTGGTATATGCACAATAAGATGAATTTTTGAAAAAGCATAATCTTAGTCTTTGAAAAAGCATAAGTCTTAATACCCTTATGCTCCGAAATATTTTATTATTTTTAAATTTCATTTCTGCCATGTTGCAATTCAGCAAACATACACTTTTTTATTTAAAGATCCGTTGACAAAATTATATTTCTTAATATGAGTTTGTCTAAAGTTTGACAAGGAAGCCGTTACCAGCATACAAAACAATGATTTAGCGTTGTACGAGCCCACAACACTAGAATTTTCAAGGCGGTCGCGAATTCAGCTAGGAGGCAATTTCCTTTTTATGACGTGCCGGGGAGTGCAACGCGTATTAGGTACACGTGGTGACAATGATTTTTGTAGCTACAGGACACAATAAATAAAGTTAGGATAAATTTTAACTGTGGATGTCTCATGAAAGCAAAACATGAAGTGTTCCAAAAACGAAGATTCATAAATATTGTGTTTTTTCAGTTTAAGCAGGCTTTCAGATTTTATTGATTAATTATTTTAATTTTTTATTTACATCAAAATATACTTTTATTTGTAACAACGTTTTTATATATAATATTACATTAGGTAAATTCTCTTGACTACAAAATATCACAATCGTATTCATTGATCATACATGACTACTTTCCACCAATTCGCACTTAGCCAGCGCGGGGGACTATAGCCTGAAACACTCTCAATCTGCGAGAAGACCCGTGCCCGGCAGAAAAATAATGATTGACGACGATTCACACATGAATCTGGAAGCCAATTTGTATACTTACGTCGGAGATCAATTTCCTAATTTGTATTACTAGTTATGAAATGTCCCATGGAAGGCAGTAGTGTGGTCACCTTTAAGCCAACAGATTAAATTTTTCTTTATTCGTCTCAGGTTCATGAAAAACATGGTCTCGAGGGGATTATAATTTAATAGGGACGTAACAAGAGTCTTGCAGGTGTTATATTTCAAAGACAAGGAAATTTTGCCTTTCGTGTATATAATAATAATACTTTATCATATTTAATTTCTAATATATTCCAGTTTATAAATTAAGTGAAAGTTTCCCACATTTTGAGTTTCAAACATTTTTTTATCTATCATTTTAGTAGTTCTTTTCTTTCTGAAAACTTTTTATATTGCTAGGCACGTCTTTTTATAACATAAGAAGAAGTATGTAGAATACTCTACCATGGTACTCCAATAATATGAGACTTCGTGCTTAACGAAATAAATGCATAAAAATATACTTAAGCTTATATCATTCACTAGCAATCAGAAATAGATATATTTCGTATTATAAATTTTGAAAATAAAATTTATCCACAATAATTCAATCGTCTACCTTAGAAATAAATTAACTTTTTCAGTGAATACTCAGTACATGTTTTTTCTTAGGCACAGGATTAACGTGAAACAATTGTAACACTTCAAGCATTAACATTATCAAGGCAAAGTTTTATTTGGTTATTTATGGAAATTATTCACTAGATATTTCATCTAGTCTGTTATCACTAATAAAAATGATCAAAAAAATGAAACAAGGAAAAAATCAGATGAAGTTTGATAATTGAAAAAAATATATTGCTGTTCCTAAAAAGTAAAAAAAAAAGTAAAGTACCTGTTTATTAAGTGAATCACATCAAAATCTAAACATAACTGATGCATGTAATTAACTCCTGATTTACGTATTCGTGCTCGTAGGTATTTGGTAACCTACGCTAATGACGATAACATTTCGATAAGATATACGAAAAACCTGAAACATAATTTTGACATCTAATTCAACAACATTTATAACGATGCATGTGTTTTTGTCACTCTTACACGCATAAACTTCTGATTAGATTTATATGAAATTCGGCACACATATAGTTGACATTAAACTCGCCTGGATTAACACATAGGATACTTTTTGCCGTATATGACCCAAGCGGGCGGAGCAACGGGGAGAAGCTAGTGCATTAATATTTTCATAAATTCCTGACTAAATACACACACGCACACACACGCTTTCTACACTCATAACCCCACACTAGGATTTTCTCCTGTGTCGTGGGTGCCATGGACACATAAAGACGAACACACAAACACCCAGACTCAGAACAGAAACCTAAACTCATCATTCAGAGGTCTGTCTGGCCGGGGATCGAACTCGGGACCCACTGCGCGTCAGACCGGTATGGTGACCGCTCCGCCACGCGGGTAAATAAAAAGAAACCAATGAATATGATGACTTTTTTTGAGACACAAATTCAATGGAAAGATGAAATTTTTGCTGAAGTAAATATTATGTTCCTTCCACAAGACTTTGTAAGGATTAATACAGGACTCGGGCAATAAAGGGGAGACTATAAAGACACCTGGCAAATAATATTAAAGGGGAGACATGAAACACGTAACTTCACGCTGGTTTTATTGCTAAAAGTTATCGTGATGCTTGTTTTGGTAATGTTATTACAACCGATATGAAGATAAACAAACCATTAACTAGATACGTTTGTAATTAATATAAGTATAAGTAGCGCTCTGCCGGTGATTTGAAACAAAATATAAACTTTAATTTACATAATAGGTTTAATGTGATATTTAGTATTTTTTTTTGTAGTATGGAAGTAGCAAACGAACATGCAGCCCACCTGATGTAAGCCCACCTAGGTAAGATCACGGTCTCAACTAAGGTTACTTTTTTTTCTTTTATATTATGGAAGTAGCAAACGAGCATGCAGCCCATCTGATGGTAAGTGGCCACTGCCGCCCATGGACACCCGTAATCAACCCTAGGTAAGATCAAAGCTAAGGTTAGCCACAAATGCGTTGCTATCCCTGAGGACTAAGATGGAATGCCTTGGAAAAGTATGTCTCCCTTACCACACCCTTGAGACCAGAACACGATAGCGCATAACACTGCTCTTATTAGGCAGAAATAGGTGTGGCGGTGGTGCTTCCGGAGTCGAACCACAAAGAGTTCTACCACCTTCAATTAATATTAAATACTTATGAAACTGGTTAAAGTTTAGAATTTTATTTTGTTATTAAAGAGATGGCCAATTAGTAGCTATAGAAGCAATAACTTAAGATAACAATAACAATATCAATTTTATAAAGGTGAAAAATAAAACTGTAAACGCTGAGTAATATTCAGAAAACGTAATAAGTATTAGTAATGTTAGATGTAAAATAAATATATAAAATAATGGATATTAATATATGAAGTTCTTGCACTAAATTTCTTTATAACTGTAAAAGGAAATCAAGCGAACAATTTGACGAGGGAAATTTTCAGAGGATCTTCCTACAATTGGCCTCCTAATTTGATTTGAGACGCTTTAATATTCGCATTTCCGGAAAATTCCGGAACTCAGACGGAGCGAGGAGGCATTACGTCAGAGATGCAGCAGTTACCAACGGGATTAAATTGGAATTGAATGGTGTTAAAAGAGTAAGATCAATTTCTTGAGAAGCGCGGCTTCTTAGATATTTCACACGCCAAATGTTCCTTAACGAACATACAATAAAATATTCAGACATTTTAAGTAACGTCTCAATTATTCAGGGTTAAATGAGTCTTATGCGGAGCGCAATTGTTTGCACTGTAGCAGTCTTTATCTTTAATCATTGAGAGACAAAATACAAAGAAAAGTTGAAGAACAAAGAAACAAGAAACATCGCCTTCCTGAATTCAACATCCTGATTAGGCCTTTATCGTTGCAAATAATATATTTTTAACAGCAGTATTTTGCTAACAGTAAGCGCCGCTATAATCATGATGTTGTAACAATGGAGACATACTTATCCGAAGCATTCTAACTTAGGGTTTAATGGTAGCAACGCATCGACAACCCTCGTGGTGGAGCGGTCACAATATCGATCTGACACGCAGTGGGTTCCGGGTTGGATCCCCGTCCAGACAGACATCTGAATGATGAGTTTAGATTTCTGTTCTGGGCCTGGGTGTTTCTGTATTCGTCTTTGTATGTCCATGACATCCACGACGATGATGATGAGTGTAGAAAGCGTTTATGTTTTTTTTTTTTTATGTTATCTGTAGCCTACCTCAGGTAGGACTCTTTTTTAACCAGATTGACGAAGTAATCGAGCATGCAGCCCACCTGATGGTAAGTGGTTACTGCTGCCCATGGACTTCTGTAAGCAACTTCATATAGAATAGGGATTCTATCTTAAATCGATCACTGATGCGTTGCTACTCCCGAGGGCTGAGATAGTCACCTCATATATAAGTGAGCCGGCAACCACACTCCTCCAACGAAACGCAAAAATTGCTTCACGCTAGAAATAGGTGTGGCGTGGTTACCTTTCCTGTCGAACTATACTGGTTTTACCACCTGGTGAACTCTAATCTAATCTGTAGGTTGATTGTAGATGTGCATGTGGCAGTGGCCACGTACCATCAGATAGACTGCATGCTCGTTTGCTACTTCTATTATACATATATCATAAAAAATTAAAAGTTAAGTAATTTTTTAATTAATAACCTTATTTTTATCAACTTAATCAATGGGCATTTGCGTAAATAAACTCTTACTTTGTTTTCTTTATTTCATAACAAATATAATTATGTTAGCTTTGGGTATATCAATGTCTGTGTTTTATTGGAACAAAAATAACCAAAAAAAGTTATTAGCATCGAGCACAAAAAACAGTAGTACCTACATAACTACACAGTACCCTCTACATCGCGAACCCGTAAACAGTATCATATAATCTTCCGGATCATAAAAAATAGCAGGCATAGTGCCTTCGGCAAATAAACAAGTGATTGACCTACATCTACGTAAACCGGTCCCTCGTTCTTTGTCAGCAAAAACTTCACATCGGTACCATTCGTGACCTTTTTGCGTAACCTTCCCGGCTTTTAGTTTGACAAATAGTAGAGCTTTACTTTCATTACCGAGACACATATTACCTGATATTGCTACCCGGCTCTAACAATAATCGGAAGGGAAATAAAAGGTCGAGGCTTAAGTGAATTGTGGGCATCGGGCGAGGATCGCGAAGATATATTGTAGGAAGATATAAACGGGTCGGACATTGTAATTAGAAAAACGTACAGTCATTCATTAACCCGAGCAGCGAACTGAAACACAAATCTGACAAAATTAGTCATTACTAATGGCTTTTTGTCAAACTCTTACTGTTTTATACGAATTAATTTCATTTAAGTTATTTAACGTAAGATTTCATTTTCTTTATTATATCTTTTGTTCGTGCTGATTTACTTTATTATTTTTTATTAAGGTTATGTACTTGAGAGAATTACGTTTAAATAAACATTTCCATTCACAATTACATGTATCTGGCATTTTGCATATTCAAACCGACAAAATATAAAAGATTATATATTTTTAACGTTAACAACCAGGTAAAAAAAATCTCAAAAACATATTTTACTACTACATATACTACGTTAACTAATCATTAATATAGTTTATTCAATGTGGGTTAATTTAAAAAAATAAGTTAAGTGCATTCCCTTTATCTGAATACATAGATTTCCAATTTACAGTTACATACATATACGTGGAGCTGACAAAATATAATCATCATATAATAAATATAGATAACATACAATTCATAAAACAAAAAAAAAAACAAAAAGTAATAAATTCCTTGGTCTGACCAACGTCCTGCACCTGTGCCGACCGTATAGGGGTGACCAAGTCGTAATTCACCTGAATCACATTTACTGAACCAAATAAACCCTTAGGGCGCGTGATGTTTGTATAAGTATATATAAATACCATTGGATTCACAACACATTTATATTTCGATGATATTTAGGGTAGGTACACGACATTTTAAATTGTGAGAATAAAAATGAACAGCCGGTAAGCTGGGGTTCAAACCTGAGTGAATATAAATTGTGTAAATCTGCATTATCAGCCCTAAGGACTGACTTGGAACGTTTCTTATAAATATGCCTACTTTACTCTTTAAATATAACCTGACAACTTTAAAAATCAATAGTATTTTAAGTCATTTTAACTTAAATTGACTTTATCAAAGTCAATTTAAGTTGCATATGTTTTCAACATAAGAAATAATACAATAGTAAGAACAAAGGAAGAAAGTATTCATACAAGGTTCTGCAAAAGTATGATACCTAGGATATTATAACTCTAAGTATTATATGAAATTATAACTCTAAGTATTATATGAAATTATAACTCTAAGTATTATATAGTAGTTCACGTATTTGAGACAATATAAATTCTCAATATAAACCCTGTTTAAACCTATTAAAATAATACAAATTGGAATCCCGATTGGTTTAATCCAATTTACCTCCACCGTAGTTAGACGTTGGCGTTAGAACCGGTGGCTAGCCACGTCCTGTATTGAATAATTGACAGGGATGAATACTGTGGCGCTCCCGGGTGACATTGTTTTATTATAACCAGCTGACCTAGGGTAAGCAATTCTGTACTAATTTTACTTAAGATTTAATACTTAAGACTCGATTGATTATAGGTGTCAAAGGTACGAAGTGTTAGCTTACCATCGGGTGGACAGTAATTTTGTTGGTTAATATAAAAAATATGGTAAGTAAAGGATATTTATGGACGTTCTAACGTAACATCTTATTTTAAAAGCGCTAGTGGCAGATCGGAGATCCGGTTTCGATTTCGACCATATTTCGACTGAAAAATGGACTTTAGCCGAATTTTTGGTTTAGGCAAAAAGTTGGCTGAACCTTTCGGCTTAGCTGAAATATATGTACGAGATTTTTCAATACCTCCATTACACGTATTTCTGGCGTGAAGCAGTTCTGAGTTACGGTGAAAGGATGTGGATACAGCCAGTTCACGGTGACGGGTGAGGCAAACATCTTGGTCTTCGGGACTTCAATGCTGTCTGTAATTGACTTCAAGTGAAGCCCTTGTTCTGTATGTGCATATTAAGTAGAATAACTTATTCAATAGAATTCACTAGAATTAACTAATTCAATAGAATTAAATTATTTATCGAAAACTGTAATGCACTTTAACCGGTGTCGTTAATACGATTCAGTGCCTAATCATTTGTAGTTTATCTAAAAAAATGAGAAAAGGTATGTTTATAGAAAAACAGCATTTTAGTAACATGGGTAATACACCGGATGTTACAATGACTAAAAACATATATTTTTATGTAAATATTATGCAAAATACATTTTATTCGTCCTTTATAAAGTGAAACGGGTGGCAGCCCTACGTATACCTATCGCCCCCGTGCATGGCAACACCGGCGACAATATGTCTGCCTGCTAACCTGGGGCCTGTTATCTGATACTGAGCGCCTTACAATCGATAAGTCGCGACTGGAGCGAATACCGGTTAAAATTTTTAACGAAAGCTACGACGCCAACTGTTACTATTTTTACGACTTTTGAGAATGAGTTTACCAATTTTGCGTATTGTTCATAAAGTATTGCATCGGAGTGTCAATGATCAACTTTTTAATAGAAGTTTAATGAAATGTTTACAGGAAGATAATAAAACATTTTGTGGTTTCAGAAGCATAACCGTGAGACCTATGTATTTCTGTCTAATCCCATTTAGTCCCAAAGTGTAGTAACGCATGTGTGGCCAATCAGGTAACACTAATCATCTGTGGTTGATTACAGATGTCAAAGGTCCGAAGTGGCCACTTGCCATCAGGTTGACAGTAATTTCGTTGGCTACTATGTAAAAATAATGGGAACATATATGGGCTTTCTAACCTCAGCAGTAGAATCTATGACCAACCCCATTTATTAGTCTGTGGCCGACCTCAGCGTTCTCGTATTTGTTTTTGCTAATGAATTTTTTATGGCCATATTTGTGTTACGATTGCTAATAATAATAATAATTAATATAAAGAACCTTTCACGGAAATTGGCTCTAGTAGTCACCTACCTTGGGATCAATCGCTTGATTTGTTTAACCTGACGTATCATTTACGATTCGATGGCGCCGTCATATTCCGATCCCTAAAGAATTTTAGAAAGTTAAAGTTGAAACAGAGTTTAGCAGAAGGAGGTGTAAACCAGTATAGTCCACTAGTGTGTTCAATCTTTTATGATTGGTAAAAAATGAACCATTGAGTCATGTGACGCACAGGACCCAATAGTCAATTTTTTACCACTAGCGGTCACCCATCCAAATCTCGATCGCACCCAACGTTGCTTAATACTGAGACTATGTGCGCTTTAATATATGTACAATTTTAAAACTAAAATACTTTGAAATACGTAAAGCTGTTGTAATGTTAGTAATTATCACAATGATAAAGGGAAAGTGGCTTTAGTTATTTATAGCTAATTCATGTGACTTAAAAATGTTATATTAACTTTATAATCATAATTGTAAAACTCGCTTCTTTTCAATTTTATATAATTTCGAGATACGCTTTCACGCGTTCCGACCTCGCAGCCATAAAACTGTTAAAACTCCAAACTAACTTGATTAAAAATAATTTACGCTGTGTTCATAAAATTTAAGCACTATATGTGCCTTTATGGGCAAATTAGCCAACATTGTCGAGTAGGCGTCTAATTAAAAACGATTTGGCTGTCTGCCATCGTAAATAGAGACGCCATGTTTTGATAACCGCGGTATTACCGATGGGCCTAAGGTGCTTGCTTCACCACGCATGTTGTGACATCGTCATTAACCATTGGTAAGCATGAGACTTCACTCTGGGGTGACGGGTGAAGGCCTAAGTAAATCATACTCTGCTTGTAAGTCTAGTACTTACAAGCAGAGTATACCGGTAGTAAATAGCACATATAATTAGTTTTCTGTAAAGAATTGTAGGCACCTACGGGGAGGAATAATACTTATAATAACGCTTGGACAAGATTGCTCAAGTACTAAGATTGCTTGTATAGTGGGTGTTGCGTATTTAAAAAAGTTCATAATACATTCTTAATAGTTATTATCCAGAAAATATTGCTAAATACATAATAATAATTTAAATATCAAAGATCTTTCACTGCCCCAGGGTTACTGTCACTATACATTTTTATTGAAATATTAGTCATTAGTAATTATAATAATTAGCGATATTATCATACATCTAAGCTGATAGCAAATCAGTCATACATTTATTGTGTGACAAGTGGTTTAAATTATTAGTGATATTGACATAAGCATTGATAAGGGTTGTTTGTTCGTTCAATAACCATCGAAATCGCATGTATCTGACTTTGGCCGTCGATTTGTTGATATTATGCTATTATGAGCTAGATAAATATCATATTTTAGACCCAAATATTTGGAGATAAACGGTATTTAAATATAATCATCCAAAATATCACAAATTAATGCTCATTGCGGGTTATAGCTTCCCTTGTGTTATACTTATTCGATTAAATATTTGAAGTACCGCGAATGAGCGTGTGCAACTTTTCATATTTACGGGATAAAAAATACTCGATATTATTTCCTGTTGAGCTCTTTTTCCTTGTCTGAATGTAACATGTAATTCTATTAAGTCGATTTTGAGATAAGTCTCTATATATGATCACAGTCAAACTAAAAATACTTCATTAATAATTTGCTACTATGTAAATAAGTAACTAGCATATACTCGTAAAATATAGATTTTTTGCATCACTGGAATAACGTACGCAGTTACATACATCTATTGTACTTAAGACTTGTTCCATATAGGAAAATTGAATTTACGGTAGACCCATGGAGAAAAGGTAAACTTTAAATACGATAATTACATTTTAACAATTCGATAATCTAGTTCTGATACACTAAAAGCTTTTAAGTGTTATTAATAAGATTCTTGAACCAATTATTCACTAATAAACTTAACAAGCTGTAAATCTCAGCTCAGATCATTCATTCCTTCCTAACACTCCTCATTAAAATTGTAATAAAAGCTCCATAAAATCGCACTTTGAACACCAAGCTACCGGTACGAGGTGATTCTCTATATTTATGGCGTTAGATAAGGGACAAAAACTTCATCGGTTCTCCATTATCCTTAATAAGTATGGATTAGGGCAACGCTACTAGACCATGCCATAAATTAGAAGGAACTCTTTTATAATGGGACTTTATTATCACGCTTTATGAAGGTTCCCTCTGATAAGTTAGGTTTACGACTAATATATTATGATACGTTAATTGGAGGCTTGGGTGAACCTTTGTATAAATAGTTTGGGTTTTATTGGGCTTATGGGACGAAGGTAGTTATAGTTTAGCATTTTAGGATATCGCGTAAATGCATCTTGTTAATTATGGTGAAGTAATAACACTTCATTCAAATACAATGATGGTACATATTTAGCATATATTTACACACGTTAGGCATGTTTTACATGGTCTTGCATTTGGGTATGGTTCATAGAGGCAGTTCTTATTTATTGGTGTAGGTATTGCGACGTGTCCCTGTAGTTCCGGGACCAGAATAGAGCTACGGTCCCCTGCCTGTCATAAGAGGCGACTTAAAGGGGGCTTCTGGGGTTGCGGACGGCAAGAGAGGGAGCTCGAGCCGTTCAGCCAAGCGACCTCGGGAAGGACGGCGGCATGTGTGGTCGCATACCGTCGTAACAGGTGAAGACACGGTGCCTGTAAGGGGCATCGCGCTCGGAGGACTCTGATAAGTATATCCCTTACGACTCCATACTTACCTTACCATACATTAAAACTTTTATTAAGTAAAAAAAGATGTGGCGGTACTGCTTCTGGAGTCGCGGCAACCACAAAGGGTTCCAGTACCTTCAAAAGTATTTATTTTTTTCGTTTTTTTTTTTTTTTATACTTGAACCTAA
>MOOZ01000017.1:266995-282117 GCA_002930495.1 Cecropterus lyciades | reverse complement strand
TTAGACGTACAGATGCAGCAAATAAATATGTAGTTTCCCTGATGATGAGGAAATTTGAAGATGATAGAACTCTTTGTGGTTCGACTCCGGGAGTACTACCGCCACACCTTTTCTGTCTAATAATAGCAGTGTTATGCGCTGCTGTGTTCTGGTTTGAACGGTGTGGTAAGGGAGACTTTTTTTTTTCAAATTCAAATCTATTATTGCATGAAAATGGGTACAAATGATAGGTCGTAACAAAATAAGTTCGCCAATTTTCACCTGTTAAGGCATGCAATTTGTAGGTACTTAGTATTATTAATTCATTATTATATTAATTTACAAGATTAGTCACACTTATTATAATACAATCATTCATTGATTTCGTTTTAATAAAACACATTCCTATAAGTAATTACAATATAAAATGTCAACAACTTTTTCGAGGCATTCCATGTCAGTTCCCAGGGGTAGCATCTGTGGCTAACCTTAGGTGAGACTTTGATCTTACCCAGGATGGATTACAGATGTTTACGGGCGCAAAAGTCACTTACAATCAGGTGGGCTGTATGTTCGTTTGCTACTTCCATACTGTAAAAAAAATTGTCATTTATGGAGATTTGTAATCATCCCCAAAATAAAGTTGAGTTTGAATCGTGGTCGACCAGATACTTCTTTACATAAGGAGTAAGTTGGAATGCTTCGTGGAACTGGGATATACTTACAACACGTTGCAAATCCAGAATCCAGCTAATACATGCAGAAAATTAACTGGCACTTTCCTTTCATACTAGAATTTTATCGCGCAAACATTACCATTTAACATAGTTTCGTAGCAAATGTACCATGATTCCACATGTGAGGATTTATCGCGTATCATTAATTCCATGTATACGTGTCAGAGTACAAAAGTCTCCAGAGAAAAATCAACTCCGCTCACATATTTCGACGATTTTTCCCCGTCTCATTTGTTACGACCTAACTTTCGTAATACGTGCTGGAAATTTCTATTTTTCCGACATAATGCACTAGAGGGATTTTATTTTGAGAAAACTTTTCAGTGTATAGGTACAGTAAGTCCTTTGTGAGTAGTTTTGACGGATCATTCTTTCAGTTCTGTAATGGATGGTTTTCAGGTGTTGTATAATTAATGAAGTGTTTTGTAACTTTAAACGGTTTCAGTGGAAAAGGAAAACGTGATAGTATCCCATAATATTTTCAAATTGAGATGTTTTCAAATGGGCTCTATGGTCTATGAATCAGGAACCTATGCCCTACTTATTCTCAAAGGTTGGCAGTATCTACAATTAGGTAATATGATACATTGATAACAAAGTATTTTTTTTAGATTATAAAGTCGTAGTTGACGGATACCGCCCAAATACGAAGCTTATTGATGCCCTGCAATTTTAAATGCAGATTGCTATGCAGATAAAAGCACGGAAAATGCCTTGGACGGAAAAGGTATAAAGTTCAATCAACATAAACTGGACTCATGGTGATCCTCTATGTTTCGGGTCGCACGTTCCTACACATATTAACTACCAAAATTTTCAGTGGGTAAAGCCTAATATTGATCAGCAGACCATTTGATATTTATTTTTGAAAATTCAACGCCTATGGAGGCTAAATACGGGACATTAGCTTGTAGCGCAGCTATTCCTGACATTTATAGTTACGTAATTTTCTCGGGGTTTGTGCAACAACGTGTTTATTTCAAATGTGGGCTACATTTAGTTTATGAAAAACAATCACATCTATGAATTATGACTAAACAAACTTTGAATAGATGTAAAACATTTGACTCTGGACTGTTTTGAACTTTATAACAAAACTGTAATTACACAGACTAAAGTTACACAATAGTGTTGTTACCTATATATTACAAGCAGGTTGTAGTTTCGGACGTTCTTGCGTTCTAAACAGAGTGCATTCCTTCCTTATCCTGTAGACCCATTGTTTCAGACTGGCGCCGCGGGCATTGTTCTGGGATGATACATTACAGTTCTGGAACGTAATGTAATGTTCAAATTGTGTTGTATTCGTTAAATTGAGCAAGAGTTTGAAAGCGTCGTTTCGTTTACGTAGTTTTTAGTCTGTAAATTAATAGACATATTAAAGTGACTATTTCCAACTACGTTGAGCGTAATACACAGCATACCAAAGTATGTTCAAATAGATCGAACAGATTTTTCAGTCCGATTCTTTTACAAGCACATATCTAAAAGATCTAAAATCATTAGGGGTCGGCAACCTTTTGGCAGACATGGGCCATATAGTGGAAAAATAGATAACGGCGGGCCGCACTTCTAATATAATTTTGTGCCTTATAAATGCAAATGCAAAATTAATTATCTGAATTTAATTAATACGGATGACAAAGGAACAATGAAAACGTAAAGTAAAACAAAGACTTCAAAGTACTTAAAAAGTAATAAATAAATATATATATATATATAATTTAAAAAAACAGACACGGGCCGCAAGAAGTTAGGTCTCGGGCCGCATGCGGCCCGCGGGTCGTGCGTTGCCGACCGCTGATCTAAATGATCATGTTACATGGCATCGAGTTAGATAAATAGCTTTAGTATGTTAGGGACAAACCTATATGTGTTACTTAAATTGTTATTCTTATACTTTGTTCGTGTTGCAAAAAAGAAAATAAATTTCAAATCTGTTTCATTAAAGGTAACGGGTTATTAAGCGTTATACAATAATTTTTATGAAATCAGTAGAATTCAGTGTAAAATTATAACATAAAAACCACGTCTAGGAAAACGGAATAAGAATAAAGAATAAGTTGGAGCGATTTCCGATTCAACATTTCAATTTCCGCAATTCACCAACTCAAGCCAATACTATTTCCCTCCTGGCTTACAAAGTGCAGGTTCCTTACTTCAATAGAGTTTTAAATGATCCTCATGAGCTCAGAGGAGGCCAATTAAGGCTAGCATAATTATGCGAAATTGTAAATGTATCTATATGTGTCGGATTACTTTTATAAGGCGATCATCTTAGTACTAGGCAGTAGTAACGCACCTGTGATAGATTTCAGATAGAACTTCTGTACTATATGAAGTTGCTTATATATGTATACTAGCTATGCCCCGCGGTTTCACTCGCTACTACACATACAAAAAAAAAAAACAAAGAAACAAACATAGTCCAACGTTATATAGCCTTTCTCATATATGATCATAATATATCTCATTCTACATCATAATATAGATACATAGACTTTTCAACACAAAAATATTTTTTCAATTTGAACCAGTACTTCCTGAGATTAGCGCGTTCAACCAACCAAACAAACTCTTCTACTTTATAATATTCGTATAGAGGTATGGATAGGCGGCAGTGCCATCAGGTGGACTGCATGCTCGTTCGTTACTTCAATTTGATAAAAATGAACAAAATCTTATTTCATAAATAATTTACTTCTTGAGGCATTATTGGAATACCTCGTATTTAATACTTCGAATACCTCGTGTTATTTAGTGTCATACGTTATTTTATAAACAACATTAAATACTGTAATGCTATAAAACGATTTTTCTCATTTATTAATATCCCAAGGCGACGGTACATTTTTATTATCAGACAGCTTATAATCTCTCTTTAAAAAGGATCACTCTATAATAGTATGATAAGCGGTTTGGATAGAAAAAGGTTTACATTTCTATATCCCTGGTAGCACGCTAAGCCGGATTTGTAACTTCGCTCGTCCTTCGCTTTTTAATTAAAATATTTTATGCAGACTTCTTAAAATCTACATTTTAACACTAAAATCCGCTTTCCTACGTAGGGCGGCATGCAAATCTATTTGTTAATTAATTTTATGGTCCTTTTAATATTACCGCTGTATTAAAGCAGGTGATTAGTCAAGCTTCATGATTTTTTTTCGGTACGATTTTTACGATGCAAATGGATATGAAGCTTTCTACCGAAAGGCAAAACGGGCGTAGGGAATAGTGTCTCATTTGAACTATTCTTGTTTTACCACCTACAATTAATAACTAACCAACTCAAAGGTTTCCTCGATTTAAACAGAAACCTATATCTTATCTAGGTGTATCTTTTATTAATACTTATCGCGTGGCTTCCAATTTAATTTATAAGAAACTGTATGAAGTACCCATGCTTCACTACGTGACAGGAAAATTAGGTTTTACTCGTTAATTGTTGAAGGTACATAAAAAGTGAGAAGGACCTTCCGGATAGAAAATTAAATGTTAACCTCTCACATGCCATCACAAGTTGCTATTTTTAGCGTTCTTTTTTATTTAAAATAAAATTATGAAAGTCTGAAACCAAAGAGTGTAGTGACGTCACTAAAATAGTCTCCATTTTTAAATAGTGATAAATATCGGAATAATAATCCGACTAGTGGTTCTTGCGTGATTGAGTAACACACAGACACACATCATCTCATATTTTATATATTATTATAGATAAAGAGACATAATTATATATATATATATATATATACATATAACAATGTCGTGGTATCACATAAGCTGTACGTGAGCGTAGCTTCGGGGAAAAGTTATTCAATAGACACCATGGCAAACTTTTTATAAGGCTTTTAAGTAGAGCCTTTTCGCTTTTTCGGTCGGATGTTTTATTGCTTTCAGCGAAAGCTCTCATCCTATAAGCCCTTAACAAAGGCTGATGTAATAAAGTTGCGTCATTAAAAATACTTTGTGTTTATGTTGATTAAAAAACTTAATAAAATATTTTTTATTACGTATTTATTTAATATTTAGCAGAAGACTATTATTTTTATTTTTTTATCAGACTAAAGTAGCATACGAGCATGCAGTCCTCCTGATAAATCCGCAGTAAATAGTCACTGCCGTCATGGACATCTGTAAGCAACTTCATATAGAACAGGGGTTCTATTCGAAATCGAACCCAGATGCATTGCTACTCCCGAGGACGGCAACTACACCCTTCCAACGAGACACAAGAACTGCTCCACGCTAGAAGTAGGTGTGGCGCTGGTACAGCCCCGGTCGAACTACACTGGTTCTACTACCTGACGAAATATTAATAATTACAGTAAAAGCAGTAATAAAATTCAGACCGATGTTAAGAAACTTGGCATTGTTATGCAGTGGAGGTTTGAAAAAAAAATTCATAAAACTTAACTCGTAATATCTAAACTGCGACTTAAAGCTAAATATTACATACTAGATAAGTCGTGAGCAACATAAAAGCAAAAAAAGCGCTTAAAAAATAAAAGTTAGTTAATAAAATAACATTTATTCGAACAAAACTTACAAAAACTCCAACAACGCCAACATAATTCATTTTTGAATAGAACATGATCCAGATTTCATTCATTCAGAACACAATATACAAACGACTAAATTTAACGGGCTTTGTCATCGTGGAATTGATTCGTGTCCGTTTGTTGAACTTCTTATCACATAACAACGGTAATAATCGTGGCGTACAAGCAGCTGGGACAATGGCTCAGCCAGTTGGGACAATAGGACGCTACGGGTCGTAACTTGGACGAGATGGCCCGTATAAGTGAAGACTTTGTCGTAGCGTGCAAGAGCTACTGTGAGCGAGGATACTGATGTCATTCTAGTAGTAAGTCGTTTATGGAATAAAATAGTGTTGTTTAAATTTAAGTTTATTATTATAAATCTGAAATTATATTTAATGTATATTAATTTAACGTATGTTGATTATCTAAAAAAGTATTTATATAACTACATGGCGACATTTCTTGCTTTCTAACGATCTAACAGGAGACCATTTAGCGATTGAAACCAGGAAACAGCGTTACCCGTTTGTCATTTGCGGCTTTATTTATTTAACGAATCACAAAACAACTATCGTAAACTTGACCTTATTAGCCTATTAATCATAATTTGATTCTAATGTGCATAAATAATTTTGTCGAATGTAAATTTGACATATTTTTTATATCTATATGGTATAGATATAGATATATTGTAAGCGTTATTGAGCTTAATTACTGTATAGTTGACCTCAATACACTTGCATTGAGGTGCAGATTTTCTATACCTTAACATTGCTCATCGCTAGCTCGTTAATAGTAGGACAAGTCAATAAGCGCGCATTAAAGAAACGGTCCTGTGCATCGACTATAAATGTGGATAGAAAAACGTTACTGAGGCAGCAATTTGGTCAGAGAAGAAAATTCCGTTTCCTAGAAGATTTTATTTATGGGTACTTTATCAATACGGTTTTTGTAGGGATAACTAAGAGCAGACAGATTTTCTTTAAGAATTCTTCTTTGTACGAGTATGCGAAGAGTTTCAAAAAAAGTTTGTGTGTTGAGCGGTGATGTATTTGACTATTGATAGTGTACGAAAATATTTTTTAATGAAAAATCACATTAAGACCTCAATAATGCTTAAATGCTTTCCAGTCAACTGCGTCAAAGTTTCATTATTGATCTGATTAGGCTTCTCATCTTCGCTTTGGTTTAAATATGATTTATATATAAAGCATTACTTAACCAATTCAACTTTGTTCCCATAGACCCGATATATAACTACTTCTCCTAGTAATTCAGAACAGCTTTTCAAGCCTCTAACAAGGTGCTTAAATGAAGTGTGAGACTAAGCGAGTATTGTAAGGATGTTCTTACTGTAATTACAGTGTACGAAGTGTTGTTTAGGTAATAACACCTTGTGAGACAGTGGTTAAGGCTGAAGTACTGAACGGTTAAAGGCGGTGAACAACGAACATTTAACGGCTGGGAATGACATTGATGGGATGGTAATGGCTAAAATATATGTTTACTGGATTTTTAAATAACCTTGTGGGAAAAGTGGACTTAATTATCAATACTTAAGTATTCTTAAGTGTTTCATTTTTCGTAACTGACGTGACCGCGTGTGTGTACTTTAAGAGAATAATCAATTATTCATTTTAAGTTTTATCATAATAATGTCTTAAAGGTGAAAAGTGTGAAAGGTAAAAGTTGAAATATTCTTTTATGCAAGAACTAATCTATGATGAAATTTTACACAAAGATAATTTATGACTTGAATAAACAAATAAGATCCTGTTTCTAGTGATAAATGTGACTTACCCGTATAAAACGCATAAAAAAGCTAATTTATTCTAAATCAGTGTTTAAGATGGGAGAGCTTTCGCCAGCAGTAGGCGAAAATAATATATAATACCTTATAACAGCGATGTAACGCTCATGTGTTCTGTTTGAAGGTTCTTAACATAATGTGAGGCTTATACTAATATCAGGCATTCGAACTCTTGCTTGTACATCTCATTAGCACCTCAAGCAGGAATTACGCTAGCAATTTAACTTCGTAGTTTCTATAAGAGCTTAAGTTTGTTATATGCAATATAAGATGTTTATGGCCTGCAGTAATTACTTGATCGAATTATCTATATCCATCGCAATCTCTCGTAGGCTACTTTTCAGAAGTTTCACTTATGTCGTGTGTGTATTATAAAAAGAAGGTGTATGTATTACACACACATTCTCTTTATAATTATTCATTACATGTATAAGCATATTTTTTCAACTTATATACTAGTCGTGAGGCGAGCAACATAAGTCCTCACATTCAATAAGTGATGACTAAGTGATGAAAAAGTCTTACAAAACAAATGTATGTTAATTTTTTATTAAAAATAAGCACAGCAAAATAAGAAAAAAGGTTAAGCTGCATATAATCACTGGCAAATCCTATAAACGGTACAATAAATGCAGTTCACAGATAATGAAAGAGTAAAATTTCCTATTTTACTCTTTTACAAGAACGCTTAAGCGCTGAAAAAATGCACTTTTAGTTCCAGCACGTGCGAAGCAGTTAACGTTTTTACCCGGACTCGAAGGAAAATTAAAATAAAGCTCTTAAACTTTGCGAACAAGTTTTAGTACGGCTGTGAGGAGTAGGTACTCGAGTCGTAAATGTGCCAACGTATTGCCAGACGGTTTTTATTTACTTCGTTTACACAACAGTTTTGATAGATGTCAATGTATAGAAAATTCTTCGACAATTCTTGAGTACCAACGTTGACATTTGTGTTGTGTAGTTAGGCTGAAGTATGTAAAAAGTTTATGACGTAGTTAACTAATCGGTGGTAATAATTTTATGTAATAAATACCATTTTATGGTACTTAATTTTTCACTTTAAGAGGAGTTTTCTAGAGAAGTAGAGGTATCAATAAAACAAAATAAATAAAGTGAAGTAGCCTGAATATGCTTTCTGTTTTATCTCAGAGTTACATAAGATACAGTTATTCTAATGACATATTGCAAAAGGTTATACCCCAAGAGAGGAAAACAAGTAGTACAAATTCGCATAACATTATTTCTTTGGGGAGCAAGTGTTATGTTACTCTATTGGGTCGGTGCATTGTAATATAAGAACCTTATTTTATAAAGTATTTGTTTGTTAGTACTTGGTTTTTATACCCAGTATATTTTTAAGGTTTTCGTCGACATTGTGTGAATAATTGTATTATTGAATAATCGCTTTCAAAAAATTACAAATAATCGGACGTTTTTCGTACGATTTTATTTCAATGTAACATTTTTTTATAGTACACGTAGCAAACGAGCATGCAATCCACCTGATGGTAAGTGGACAATTCTCAATCAGACATCTGTAATCATCCCCAGTTAACATTATTTCACCAGTTCATGAGTTCAGTTTCAGACACGTTGCTACCTAGGACTTAGTTGGAACGCCTCGTATTTCTCTCGTTTACCACACTCAGATCACATCAGCCTTTACCGTGTTATAAGGCGGAATACTTTGGCGGTGGTATTTCGAAACTAAAAGTTTTCGTTGCGTCTTTTTAAGTTTTTTTATGCATAAGTATTTAACGTATTGCTGTTTATATGTGTATGTATCGTTTTAAGGACCCGATAAAATTGCTAACAATATTGCTTCGATTCCGATACTACTTATAAAACTATTCAAAATGAAAACAATAAAGAATGTATAGCATCGCTTAAGGAAATAGGTATTGTTTTACCTTCCCCTCGGCTTTGTATTGCTTGAAATGTTAGAATTTTATTTAAAGAAATATCGTTGCTTGCGAAGCTTGGAAATATAACCCTTTTATTTCTTTGTCAGGTTCAGTAGAGCAAGTACATTTTTCGTTGAAAATGTGATTGTACGTTTTATCATTGTTGAAATTTTTATATTTTTATCATCTCATATTTCATAAAATGATATTTATTGCTACAACCTTAATTGATATGTATATTTTAGGTTTCAAAATGAACATTAACTTTCGCATTATTTATAAGTTTCAATGCTCCATTTTAAACTATCGACGTTGCTTTACTAGTATTCTAGTTACAAATTATTACCAAGCGTTGAAATCTAAAATTATCTATAAATAACTTTAATTTAGACCAGTGCGTCATAACAAAATTTGTTTCTGACTTGTTTATCAGCGCTATTTAAATGGTATGCAAAGGTATGAGCTAAGTTAGGGCCGATGTAAGCCCACGCTCCTTTTGCGGCTAGCGTAGGGCGACGAGCGGACAGGGCAATAGGGTTAACGCCCAATTAATTTAAATGGTCTCCGAGGCTTTTGTTTGTAAGTGCACGGAACGCAAACTTGACCTGAACCTCTTACCTGTTCAGCGACAAATGGCGTTGAGTTTCGCTGGGGACAATGTGGGATCTATTTTCAACACGATTTGCAGCCCAGTTTGGGAATAATTTAAGTCAAGTTCCCTAAATACGTTGAATAACCTTTGCTTTTTTTGCAAAGACAGGTATATTCTTCGACCAGGTAGGTTGGAACATATTCTACGGACGCTTTAATACGAATTTGTAAATAATTAAATTATGTACCTATATTCAATGATGTTGTATCTTAATCGACATCCTATAGGTTTAGAGAGTCAAACACAAATATTGTAATAGTGCTTTTAGCACAATCCTTGATTCCTTTTTCCAGCACACAGTAACGCTACACTCCTACTATAAATACTTAAAGCTAAGACAGTGGTGTCAAAGCCGCCGAATCAAAATCATTTCACCGCCTCAAAATAAAAAATAATAACAAAAACATTTAACATGGATAAAAAGGATTTTTCTAAATTGTCTTTCATCTACAACTTATACCACTCAAACAGCAAATCCTATTGCAGGTTGCGTTTGCGTACTATCGGTACAGTGAGTAACGCGTGGGCGCAGGCGCCGATGATACGCGGCCCTTTGCTGTAACTGCCGTAAAGTACGAAGAGCAAATTACTGTATGAATAAAATATGTGAAATGTTTCTATTAAGTTTTTAGCGTTTTATAATTACAAAGATAAGGGTTGTTCACAGTTCCATTACTATAATAGTACTTGATGTTTATTGCCAAATAGTTTGAGGAAAGGCTTAAAGTATACTAAAAGTATTCGACGTGTTTTTTTTTTAATTTTAATCTGCTCCAAATATTCAATACTTATTCTCATACAAGTAAGTCTTTCACTTACTAAAGACAACTTTTAGACGTAAACGTTTTTCTGTTTTTAAAACTGATACGATAATTAAATAAAGTTTCCAAGTTGAATGATTGATAACTGCGTCTGTTGTTTGAAATTTCAGTACAAACAGTGATGCGCGAATGATATGAATTTCTGCTCCCCATTTTTGAGGGCCAGATTTGAATCCAGGGTACTCAAAATTTCCAGAGATTTTCAAAATAATAATCGATTGCATGAATTAAAAGTAAACAGGAATATAAAAGGAAATCCTCATATTACTTTTTTTAATAATGTTTTTCTCAATACTTTAATTGTATACTTTTATTAAATACCTACTCTATTGTATGGGCAACATTAATGAATATAATACAGTACTTCTATACCCTGTGCCGTTTTCCCGACCTTAATATACAAATGTTTAAGTACTTTATCGTAACTTAAACCAAGCAGCAAGTTTCGCAGTAAGTTGCGCAGTACTGAGCGAAGCGAATGTGTGGGCGAAGCGCCGACGCCACGCGGCGCCTTTAATACCGGCCCGCCCATATTATAGACGAGTAATTACGATTATAATGACAGAGGACCGTTTTTTTCGCAATGTAGTTTATGATTAGAGTTAATAGATCCAGCTATTAAAGATGACAGTAACGTCTATTAGGTCATTAAATAGTATCTAAAACTAAATACTACCTATAAAAATAAATATTTATTTTAATTTACAATCAAAAGGACGTAATTAATAATATGTAATTAAAATAAATTTAAATACCTGATTAGAATATATATTGAGCCTAAATATATGGACTTGTATGTACAGAATTTTTGTAACAAATTAATTAATGGACGAGTTACTGTAGGCTCTTAAAATTAGCGACTTAGTTCGCCGCAGTTATATTCCGAGTACACTAAAATAGATCAAACATACCTATACTATAAAACGGCACCAAGATAAATGCTTTACTTTCAACGACGATCCCACATACACTTAATCATTGTTTAAACAAGAGAAAACCGAAGCTAGCGCTCGCAATATCCTTAATAAATGCCAAATGGGAAGACTGAATTCCTTTTATCTGAGAACGCGACAAGACTGAAATCCTCGCTTCCTTCCATATGAAGCGAGGCGTATATCCAGCCACCTCAGCTACTCTAATAGGTGGCGCTGACTGCCATTAATCACTTGATGGCAGACGGGTTAAGCGGAGGAAATGCCCGTAAATAGCTGAATGCAAAACACAGCAGTTGTCCGCTCATCAATCAATAGGTACGACTAAGCCAACCCGCTTATACTTTACTCGAGATCTTTAAGAGCTTGAAATAAGGTTTAGAGTCTTCATTTAAGTACATTTGCTGCAAGAAAATAGTTGACGTGCGTTCGAAACGCCGCGTTTTTGTGCACAGCTAAGTGTGATCGCGGCTTCGATTGTCACTTGTACTTTTTACAGCGCTTCGTAAGCGAGGAATTTATTGAGAATGCCGATTGCATGTGAATTCGCGTTTTTTAAGTTTATATACGAAATGGGATGAATCACTGCCAGTTCGTTTTATGACAGAGCGGTTATGTCTTTATCATACTCATGTAACTTCAATGGTAGGTATACTTAGCATTTTCTTAAGATTTTTATTATTTATGGAAATAAAATAAAAATGATTAATTTCATATTTACAATCATTTTAATTGCCACATAATATAAGACACTATGCACTTTTTTTGGAATGTGTAACATCTCATTAATATTATAAAGGCGTAAGTTTGTAAGGATGTATGTACGTATGTTACTATTTCACGAGAAAACTACTGGTCGGAATTTGACACACAGATATTTTATGTCGTGGTTAAACATAAAGGATATGCATTACTGATGTAAGCGTGACTGAAGCAGATGCCGCGGGAATAAGCTAGTAGTAAATACTTTTCGGTCATTTACGACAGTGAACACCTATTTATCACTATCGCCATTTCGACCTGCATTTGCAATGGAGAAGAAACAGCGAAAGAAGCTACATTGTATAACTCTATTCTTAATTTTTATACGTATCTCATCAAAGGCGCCAGCTTTAATTAAATATTATTGGAACACTTCATGAATATTTCGTACCCGGGTGCTTAATAAACTAGTTTAGCTAATGAAATAAGATCTGTAAATTATGTGTGTCAAGTGTATATGAGTTTAGTTATATTTAACTCTTCGCTAAATCTAGGACAGGTGTTTCATTTTATATTAACATTTCATTGTTTATTACTTTGTATCAGATGCAAGTTTTGAAAAACACTGAGGTAATCTCTTATTAAGAATTATTTTGTGTAAAATTACGGCAAATTACGGCATTTATGAAACTGTATGCTGCAAAAGTATGATATTGATCCATTTCGATTTAGACAATATCGATCTGACACATAAATAATTCTGGATACAATCACCGATAAGGTATAAAAATTAATAGAGAGAATTGAAGAAATTTTAGATATACTGGTGTATGTTAAAGTGTGGATAAATACGACTATTTTCCATAAGTTTCATGTGCATAAATTACGACTATACAGTTTTTTCCATAAATTTCATACGAAATAAAAATGCTCTCAAAAGATTTGCCAAAAATGAGTGGACAGACGCCAAAGGTAGTAGTAGTAACTCTTGGTCGTTCAACTCCGGAAGCACCACCGTTCTACACTACTCTACATCTGTTTCTACCTAACAACTAAACTGTTATGCATTGCTATATTCTGGTCTGAAGAGTGTGGTAAGAGAGTGTTTAGAAGGGGGTGGAGGAAGTGAGTGGTATGGAAGGGTATGATAGCAACGCATCTGTGGCTAACCTTAGCTAAGACTGATCTTATTTGGGATTGATACAGTCCATGGGTGGCAGTGGGCACTTATCATCATTACCACATTATAAAAAAGAAAAATGAAGAAACATAAGACATACTGGTGCAGAGTGCTGGTGAGCATGGATAATTTACAACCTCAGAGCATTTTATATTAGTTTAATAAAACTACGAAAGTTTAGTCGAGACCGCTCCATCCAACCAATGGAAAGAAATTGATAAGCAGTTTCGTTGTAGATTGTTATACAATATCACCAGACAGCAAAATTCCTACAAAGGTTCTGCGAAGCATCCATTTATCTTTCCCAGTATCGTAAAGATAGTATCAATGTCGTTCGCGTCGGACACCGAGATCAGTGTCGCGATCTGAGTGTCGGGACCACCGCGCGGTGTTCTCTGAACTTCCCTACTGGGAATTTATTCTGTCGTCGTGTGTACTAGGTTTTTGTTTTGGTACTATGATTGATGATATGTAATGGTACTAAGTGTATTGAATACATGATTTTAGACTAATATTATCGCGAATATAATACACTTTAATAAAATTAAATAAAATAAAAAAATAAAACTTTAAAAACATTACTCAAGAAACATTGGTTTAATTTCCCAATTAAACCTACTTACACTGTTATTTATTCTGATTTGAATCAATAGTATTGTATACTATAATATTTTATATATTTGTAGGATATACATAGATACGTCGTTGTTATCTAATAAAATGTGTTGAGCGCCGACTTCGGGACAATGTACTATGTACTGTGTATGAAAGAAACCAAAATCTATTTAAATTATTATTTTTGTGACATAGAATTCGGTCTCTATTTTTTGGTAAAAAAAAATCATCAACAAAAGTACTAAGTTACTCCGATCTAAATTAACATCGTAAATTCAATAGCGTATACTCGGTATACAGTTTCCGAACTGTTTTTAACGTTAAAATAATGTATTCATTCAGAAGATTTATGGCACTTCAATTTATAGCTCTTACATTCCAGAATATCAATGATAGTATCGATATCAAACATCAACGTAGTATGTGAGACGTCTTAATCTATACGAATAAAACATTACGAGCGACAATGTTTTAATCGGCCCAGATTATCTACAATACTCTATTTACATATTCTATGGTAGGTTCGTTTTATGTATTTTCTGGTAGAGGACAGTAAAATACTGAGATTCCAGTGTAAGAAGCGCTATCTCGGCTCACTTATGCCGAGTCATACCTTTGAAAGGAGTATCGTGTTCGTGTTATGACAGTCCAATATTTACTGGTCTTTGCCCCAATTGGTAGCATAGACACGTACCGAGCTACCGACATCGGTGTGGCTACTGTATTTCCACACTGATTACAAATGTGCCGAATTTACTTTGTAAATATTCATTTTTATGAAACTTTTATACAATGTACGACGAAATTTGTTTAAGAGGAAATGCCGAAGCATAAAAATGAGTGTCTTATTGTTTTTGTCACTATTTTATTATTTTACATTGTTGTATCTATACTAAGAAATATAAGTTATTGCTTAAGTTGTGTAACTACTGAAAATGTATTGTTTTCAGTTGAAATGCGGGAATGTGCATGCGGGTTTGTGGCTATTAATATTAGCGTATTAATATTAGCGATATAAAGGAACCCGATCGTATCGGTGGAATTTTTCAATTATATCAGAATCGGTGTAATTTTATGAAATATCACTTATGAATATTTTAATTATCTTCTTATGTTATAAATAGTTGTTGCTGGTTTTACAATTAAGTGCAATTTTATCTTTCCGTAATAAATGTTACGAGTTAAAAAAAAAAATAGTTGTGTACGCTTATTATTCACAGTGTTACTTTAAATAATTGGCCACAAATAC
>MOOZ01000017.1:256394-266510 GCA_002930495.1 Cecropterus lyciades | reverse complement strand
AGGAAATGCCGAAGCATAAAAATGAGTGTCTTATTGTTCTTGTGACTATTTTATTATTTTACATTGTTGTTTCTATACTAAGAAATATAAGTTATTGCTTAAGTTGTGTAACTATTGAAAATGTATTGTTTTCAGTTGAAATGCGGGAATTTGCATGCGGGTTTATGGCTATTAATATTAGCGTATTAATATTAGCGATATAAAGGAACCCGATCGTATCGGTGGAATTTTTCAATTATATCAGAATCTGTGTAATTTTATGAAATATCACTTATGAATATTTTATTTATCTTTTTATGTCATAAATAGTCGTGTATATCGTGTTTTTTATAGCTACATGAATTTAATCAAAATTCGTCCATAATAGAGTAATACAGGATAGTCATAGATATTTTTGTATCTGGTCTTGCAATAAATATAGTAATGAACAAAAGTATAAATTAACATTTTATATCGATTCGTTCCTTAGAATCCTAATCGACAGGAAACCTTATAAAATAATGTGGCTATCTCAAGAAATTAAATTAGTCACGGCTAACCAAGCCGAACAACTTGCATACAAATGTCTTACTAAAACCCGTCGATAGTACGCGTGTAGTCGATAACGCATGAAACGGTAGAGTGGTAGTTCGACAATTAACAGATACCTTTAATTAAAGCGAAGTCTCGGCCCGTTCCATTAGCTTGTCAGAGCTTTTATATTAAATATTAATACGACTTGACGCAATTATCTTTTAATCTCCGCCGTCCCGGCCGGGGTCCTTTCAAAATGTAAATTGAATGACCCAATAATTCTGTTCATTTTGTTAACTCACTGCCGCCATGTTTGTCATTCTTTTCAGCACGAGTACTTTACTTTCACTTGAATTTCGTGATTTTATTTCTTCCGGGTCCAAGTCTCAATTTACTCTACATTTATGTAACTTTTCGATATGTTTTTTATTTTTATAATTTTTTTACGCCAAATAATGCTGTTAGCTTAAAATTAACTTATTGTAATACAAAGTGGTATTTACAAAGTCGCAGAACCAGTGTAGTTAGACCCGGAGATATCACCGCTACACCTATGTATGACTAGCGTGAAGCAGTTCTTGCGTTTCGGTGGACGGGTGTCATTTATATATATATTTATATATATGAGGTGACTTAATCCTCATGAGTAGCAACGCATCAGTCATCGACTTCAGATAGAATCCCTGTTCTGTACGAAGTAACTTACAGATGTTCATGGGCGTATGGCATAACCACTTACCATCAGTTAGACTGTATGCTCGTTTGCTACATCAATCTGTTGACACTAAAGTACCTAACTGCAAGGAAAATAGCTTTAAGCATATTGAATTGATCTTAAATCTTCATTCCAATTATCTTTTGCTATGCGTAAATTAATTTCAGTATTGAGTTGCTATTTACTATTTTTAGATCTCTCTGATTGCTTTATAATGTTACTAAATTGGTTATTGCAAAGAGAATAACGTCTTCCAGCTCGGAATAGTTTTTTGAGTTCATTTTTACTGGACTTTCTGTTGGCCTTATCCAATTAACTGAAGAGCGCTACTCCAGTACAATGTTAATGTCCTGTTCACGTTTTACCTTGGGTTCAGTCATTAGTCGGTCTTGGTTTATTACCAAACAATATTTTATGGGCAGAAAATAAAAAAGTTTGAGAACGGACTGGCTCGCCTATTACACTATGCTGTATGGGTGCTATTGTGCGAACTGTGAATGACCTCTTGAGCATAATAATGGGCAAGGGATGCGCAGGAGCGCGTGCGGTGAGGGGGACCGGTTTGAAATTAGAACGTATTTTATTTTAGCAAAGCGCCTTTGTCGGCGCCCGCCCGGTGCGCATGCGCTAACTCGACAAATACGTCAAATGAAATAAGCCGTATTTTGTTTCGTTTCCTTTTGAATGGCCTTTTAAGAAATTCGAGGGAATGGGCCATACATAAAGGCCATATGGTGGGAACGACGCAGTAAATGTAGGCGATTTCAAAATCACACATTCTACTTAGGATTTAATTCTTAAGTAGAGCTTACTAGAGCTTACCGTAATAAAGTTTATCAAAATTATCTACTAAATGATGTTGAAAGTTTAAAGATACTAAATATCTCACTATTTAAAAGAATTAACAAATTTGAGTAGGTATGTAGTAGCAATATTACGTAAAATTTAGAGAGGATTAGACAGTCAAAATGTTCAAATTGAGGTAGGATCAATTAAAGTCCGAAGCCGTGGATATGACAAACAAGTTCATTACACTCCAAGTTTATTTACATAAGGTTAAACAGTTGTAATATCCTAAGATCAGCGTGCCGGCGCCTTTGTATCCCCCCATTTTGGAGAGAGTAAACAGAGATGAAGGAGGGAGGCACGATAGTGCGATCCGAGCCTCGGAGCTGGTCGGTCGTTTCCCGGACGGTGTTCGCGCGATGCCGCGTAACGAACTCGCTAACGAATTCGAATTTAAAAATAAAGAATAGAATGACTTTATCTTTTTAATAACGGACTCAGCTCTACTCCAGCCAGGATTTAGTGCAGAAAAATAATTCTAGTGCAATGTTAAACATGTAAATGATCGATGGTGTGAAAATTAAGTGTAATTCGGTGGCAGTATGGTGGATGTCGGTGTTAACGAGTGTGATAACACCATAAATGGGAGGAACCAATTTGTACTTCTCGTTTTTGTGCATTTGCTTCTGATTGGACTGAACGGCACTAATGGTAAATATTTTTTTTTATTTTGATACCAAAAAGATTTTTGAAAGCATGTTTGAGTTTACTTCTGCATTTTTTTCGTACCCAATATAAATTGTAGAGCTTATTTGTAGGGGAGACTGTAGAGGATTTTTTTTCTGTAGTGATATAAATAAACGTTGAAAGGGTTATGAGAGTTTTGGCTTAAATTAATTCTTGAGCTTAAAAAGTTTGGCATAGCTTTTTCATATGTGAATATTCAATTGCAAATCCTTATTGGATATTGATTTATTAGTCATTATTTAAAATTTCATCGGTTGACGGGAAACTTGCTTTGTGGGTAGCTAAATAACTATATATAACTATGAAATACTATTAGTATTTCATAGTTATATATATATATAAATATGAAATACTATTTGTATTTCATAGTTATATAGCAGTATTTTAATGTCCTATAGATTACTTACTAGTTTTACTATAATTATATTAAAACCGGTTGATATAAGAATATACCTTTTGGAATGTTACACCTGTGTTATGTATACATTAATCCGTATTAGATCAGCGTGGTGGAATATTCTGCAAGCTTATTTGTAGGGAGAGATCCAGTCCCAAATGTGGGCAAAAAAGAGTTGGATTAGAAGTGTATATAAGTAGTAGAGTGATGGAAAAGAGTTAGTATTTCAAAGGATCATAAAAAAGACTCGACTTATTTTCACTAGGCTCCACTCTAAATTAAGACTCTGTTGACGACTTCTTTTAGTTTAGTTGCGTCCAAGTGATTTAAGTTAGTCTAAGACGTAAAAGTCATTTAAGCCAACGAATACGTGTACATCTTTTGTTGGTTAAATACATAGTTCTGAAGTTAACACTGATTTGTTAATATTCCAATATACGTTAACGAATCCTTTAGGATCTTATAAGACTTTTAGTAAGAGATTCAGGCTAAGAAACTTTTTCATATATATATTTATAATATGGAAATAGCAAACGAGCATGCAGCCCACCTGATGGTAAGTGTGTACTGCCGCCCATGGACACCAACTCTAGGTAAGTCACAGATGCGTTGCTACCTCTGACGACTAAGTTTGTATGCCTCGGAAAAGTATGTCTCCCTTACCACACTCTTCATACTAGAACACAGCAGCGCTTCCGGATTCGAAGTACAGAGAGTTCTACCACCTTTTTTACTACCACTTTTTACCACCTTCAAACTTTTGGTCATATAACTTAAGACTTAATCTAGTCGATTCGTGAGTCGCTAAAATAAGCCGGGACTTTTTAACATAACATAAATGATTAAGTCTCTTTCATCGAGTTGCAGTACCAGTGTTAATAATAAATAAATCACAGCTTTGATTTATTTCTACGCATGGAAGAACTAACTCTACGGAAGAACGCTACTTATAAATATGCAAGAACAAAGCTTGCATTAAGCGATGTTTAATCATTCATATTTAAGAGCAGATGCCGTTAAAATAAAAGGGTTTTCATGTTAGTACAAACTAATCGAGTGAATAAGGCATTTCTTTTATTTCATCTCTATCTCGAATCAAAGGTAATAAGATTGAATTAAACTTATGAATAATACATAGAACTTACAATAGTGAAAAGATATGTTTAAATCGAAAATGTGTTTAAGCACAAATAAGAAGTATATCTTTATCGACATGTCTATTACTGTTATAGTCATTTAAAAGGCTAATATATATAAGTGTTTATTAATATTTTCTTATAATTCGGTCATCAGTGTTGGTATTTTTCAAACATTTTTTTAAAGAAGTATCATGTACATTGATATAGTATTAAACTTAGCTTAAGAATTTTTCGTATTAGTTATTATATTGGATTTTTATGTAGATGTATACTGTGGATTTACTTAGTGTTGTAGATTTTTTACGTTTAATGGTACGGACTTACAATTTTTTGGTATGATGACCGCTGGATCTGTACTAGATATAGATAATTTCATTTTCGATATCTACCCATTATTTTTACGATGCTGGATACATATCTTCTTAAATTGAGATTTCCTTCTTAAATTGTTATTAAATTGATTTTTTAGTCTTTACATTCCTATTAAAATTTGAGATCTTCCACGCATGCAGGTTTGTCTTGTCACCCGGAACTTGAATATCTAATGATATTCGATATAATTCGTACTTACCTTAATCTGTCGTTGTACCTTTTTTAATTGAGTAAGAGATAGTTGAGAGAGAATTAAGTAGAACTCAACTCGAGGTGAGAGAGTTGAGAGTAATCTTTTCGAATGTATAAGTTTTAAAAATGTAAATATGTAGAATTTCAAATATCAATAGTTATTAATTTGTTCTTAAAAACAATGTGATGTTCACAACCGAAAAATAATTATACGAACGATTTTACTCGACACAATAATCATATAGCTCATATGAAAGAACGTAAGCAAATTAACTGGGTAGGCCCAAAACAATTCCGTAGCTCACGGTAGCAACGTAATTAAAAGCACCATAGAGCCAATTAACGAAATGTAGTTCTGTTAACGTAACAATGGAGGCTTATTTTTTAACTTGCCCTTAATGAGCAAAACTGTTTAATTGCGGACATGAAACTAATCATGGTTATTTATAATTGTGGGTTATTTCTGATAGTAATATTATAGATATTTAAGAATAGTATACTCTGCAGTATATTTCTGATGGTAATATTATGGATATTTAAGAATTCATAGAAGTACTCTAGTATTCGGTTGTTTAAGTTCTTATTTTAACCAATTTTTGAATATCAAATAACTAACCATTTTTCATGTAATTGAAGCAAACGAGTAGCTATGACAAGCAAGCGGTTCACTGAACCAATGGGGAATTTGTAATTAAATCAATATATTATTAAGAATTTAACTGACTTCTGTCACTATGTCGTTCCATAGGACCAAGTTTGAATACCTCGTGTAACAGTCTCTCTTACCATATACTTGTAACTAGAATATAGCTGCGCTGGATATTGTATAGCTATTATATAGCAGAAATACAACAAGGTGGTAGAACCAATGTAGTTCGACTGGAGAAGTACCACCGCCACACCTATTTCTGACGTGAAGCAGTTCTTGCGTTTCTATAGAAGGGTGTGATTGCCAGCTTACTTATATATGAGGCGACTATCTTAGCCCTCGAGAGTAGCAACGCATCTGTGATCGACTTCAAATAGAACCCCTGTTCTACATGAAGATGCTTACAGATGTCTACGGGCGATAGTAACCACTTAACATCAGGTGGACTGCATGCTCGTTTGCTACTTCAGCCTCATAAAAAAAGCCAGGATGGATGTTACCACATTTACCAATAATTTTCACCCTACTGAGCGTAATTCTGGTGCGTGTGTAAAATTGTATATTTAATTTAATTCTTGTTATATTAAAAGGCGTGCCCATAAAGATACGAAATTTAAAATTACCTGTACAATTAAATTTAAAACAAACAATAAATTAATTATGTAACGTTGTCACAAAAGGAGGTAAATTTTGTCGTTTAAATAAATTTATTTATGCAACCACTTGTCTTTTCCGGTTCTCTCTCGGACACATACTTTCAAACCGGTCGTTAGTTTTTAAAAATGGTAAAAGCGATACAAGAAGAAAAAGAATGTTTGTTTTAAAAATATAATGTGTTAGTTTGACCTACTTTATTCATGTGGACAAAGTATCTTTTATTTAATAATTACCGTTGATTACCGTAATAATATTATGAAGTGGGTTTATATAAGCGGGAATAAACGTAAAAATATCTCGAGAATGATGTAGTAGGGTTAAAAAGTACTTGACAGTTTTTTTATTACTTAGGAGTAATCAGTTTTATTATATTAAAACAGAGATGATGCGCGTATAGGACCGCGGTTCTTACACGTGATGTACCTGTAGAATAACGCAAAATCGTTCGCTGTCGTTAGTTGGATGGGTCACCGTTAGTTGCTAAATGATCCGTGTTTCGGAGTACACGTTAGGCCGTCGGTTACGGATGTCATTATTGGATGGCGGTTGTTAAACTTTATCGGAGACCATACGAGTGGTTTGAATATATCTGACACGGGTTGACCACTAATCCCTGTCTCTTATCCAATAATATCCGTAGGTCCCCCCTTCACAAATCCGTACTGGAGTAGCATGGTTGAGTACGTTCCAAGCCTTTTCCAGTTAACATATACATGATGCGGTTATCTAAGTCCTCGTGAGTAGCAACGCATCTGTGATCGACTTCAGATAGATCCCTTGTTCTATATAAAGTTGCTTATGGATTAGGAATGTTTATGTAAAAAATATATCAATTTTCTTTATACGACACTAGCTGCGCCCCGCGGGTTCACCCGCGTAAGTTTTGACGATGATATATAGCCTATAACCTTCCTCGATAAATGGGCTATCTAACACCGAAAGAATTTTTCGAATCGGACCAGTAGTTCCTGAGATTAGCGCGTTCAAAGAAACAAACAAACAAACTCTTCAGCATTATAATATTTATACAACATATGACAGTGTTTATCGAACTTTTCAATATATCTTACGAGTATATCGCTAATTTCGATAAATGGTAAGTTATTTGTTAGTATTTAACTATTTTTATAAAACTCATATTCACTCATATTCACTAATAAAGAGTTCAAGTTAATATGATTAAAACAGCTAACAATGACAGAAAACAACCATATTTATTTATAGATACCAATAAAAAAAATTCAAGCTTTGCAAAAACTAAATTTAATTTACCATTTTAGCTTGCAGTCTGCTTCTTTGATGGTTTTGAATCTGTGCGGCCTTTGAGAAAAGCCTTTCAGCTGGAATAGAGCTGGCCACCACAATTAAATATTTAAATGCTACATTGTATAACTTTGGATCCTAAATTTTGTAATCTATCCATCTATCTAATTTAACGACCCGCGTGGCTGAGTGGTCACCATACCGGTCTGACACGCAGTGGGTCCCGGGTTCGATCCCCGGCCAGACAGACATCTGAATTACAAGTTTAGATTTCTGTTCTGGGTCTGGGTGTTTGTGTATTCGTCTTTGTTTGTCCATGGCACCCACGACACAGGAGAAAATCCTAGTGTGGGGCTATGAGTGTAGAAAGCGTTTACGTTAATGTTTATGTTTAAAGATGTTTATGATAATGAGCAAATAGACCAATAACTCTGATAAACTTTCTTCTGTTTTATTTGTTATCAAATTCCGTTGGAATACAGATGTCCATGAACGGCAGTAACCACTCACCATCACGTACACTGCATGCTTGTTTGCTACTTCAATCAGGTAAAAAGCTATAAAGCGAGACCCTTGTCCAGCAGTGGGGTATATATGCAGCAATCCAACAGAGATGTAGCTTAAAATCTTAATTTCTTATTATTTAATATATCCTTCACATCTACTTCGTAACCAATTAGATACGAATCAATCAAAAATTTGACGAGTCACTTTATACGGCAGCTGGTATTTTAAGATTTTATCACGTTTAATTACAACATGTGATTAATTTAGTAACTATGATTAGATTAACAACTCTCATCACGTATGTTATTATATCTGTAGTGTATTATTTTTTGCAAGCCATTAATTTACACTTGCGAATAGTGTTCAGATATTACTACAGATAATATTTATTTATGTAATGAAAATGTAATGAAAAGTTCTAATTTGTAGATAAATCTATACTAATATTATAAAGCTGAAGAGTTTGTTTGTTTGTTTGAACGCGCTAATCTCAGGAACTACTGGTCCGATTTGAAAAATTCTTTCGGTGTTAGATAGCCCATTTTTCGAGGAAGGCTATAGGCTATATATAATCACGCTCAGGCCAAGAGGAGCGGAGCACCAATGAAGAATGTTTCAAAATCGGGGTTTTTTTTTTCTAATGAGTTATAATATTTCGGTTAATGTATGTCACGTTACATTTCTTTTAAACGCGGGTGAAACCGCGACCTCAGCTAGTACGTGTATAAATGAGCAATCTATCAAGTTCTTAAAATATTTTATGGAATATATAATGGTATAATTTAAGTGAACGACTATATTATGACGAAGGTCTTAACGTTACTTTTTTTACTTTACGTTACCAAGTAAAAATAAGGTTTTGGCATTTTGATCGCCATTTTCGAATGGAGTATATTACCTATTAGCACCTTATAAACAGCTCAACGCTAGGATTCGATGTGATAGCTAGTGTGGATACATACCCAGGAATAATTATTTGAAGTAATAATTCACATATCTGCCTGATTTAGTCCTAAATCTTTACTGACAGTGAATTAGGCGTTACGTTTCTTTAAAGTGGTTTAAGGATACACAAAAAATAAAATAAAAATGTCAAATAAGATTTATACATATACTAAAAGTAATAATAATTTATATAAAATGTTATATTATTTAGTCATAATATTTTTCATATTATAATACACAATATTAGTTATCGTAATTGAACAAAAAACAAAAATGCAAAATATATTCGGTACAAAGATTACAAATGAAGATCCTAAACATTAGAAACTGTTTGCATATCGATGTAAATGTTAGATGTTAGCAAATGCACACAATTGAAGCCTTCGCCAACATTTCCACAAGATTGCACAAACTCTAATTCGTCAATCAATGCGCCCACAGTTTATCTAAATACGTTATGTCTACAGTGTGGCTTATGTTTGTTTAAAATATCTGTTCTCTTGCAAAGGAAAGTTTCATTTAAGATTTTATGTTTTAGAAGTAGCAAAAAAGAACAGCTTACGTGATTAAGTGGTCACTGTCATCCATACAGTTCATATGATGCTGTCTATCTGTAATGAAGTCCAGATAAAAAGAGTCTTATTTGAGGTTAAACAAATATGCGTTGCTTGTCCTGTGAATAAATTTAGTACGCCATATAAGTATGCCTTTCTTATAACACCATTCAAATCTTAACATAGCTGGGCTGAACACTGCTGTTATTGGAAATAAATATTTTTTTTTATTTATTTTTACGCTAAAGTAGCAAACAAGCATGTTAAGCGGTTACTACCGCCCGTAGACATCTGCAAGCAACTTCGTATAGAGAAGGGGTTCTGTCTGAAGTCCATCACAGATGCTTTGCTATCCCGAGGACTAAGATGGTCGCCTCATATATAATTGAGCCGGCAACCACACCCTTCCATCGAAACGCAAGAACTGTTTCACGCTAGAAATGGATATGGCGGTGATAGTTCCGAGTTCGAGCTACACTGGATCTAACACCTGATATAAATAGTTTAAGCCACGATACTTCTGCAGACGAACTACAACAGATTCTATCACTTTCAGACCGTTGAAATAAGTTATATTAAGTACAGCTGTACTGACATGATTGTAGCGTGATTGCAGCTGCAAAAGCTAATATATTGTATGTGTTATTCTTAGTACAATGAAGCATTTATAGCATGTATCA
>MOOZ01000017.1:242915-254178 GCA_002930495.1 Cecropterus lyciades | reverse complement strand
CACGTATAAAGGAGCATCCATCAAACACAGTGTCGGGTCGAAGCGAGCCCGCCACGCTGCGGTGCGTAGTCGAAGGTCGGCCGAAGCCTCTCGTGCAGTGGTTCAAGGATGGCGCGCCCTTGCCCCCAGCAGAGGACGGTCACCGCGTCCTCTTGGAAGATGGCCTTTTGTTTCTCAGGTGAGCGACTGTTGTTATATTGTTGTCTTTCTTAATGAGCTGACAGTCACGCTTTGGCCGATAGTACTCTTGCAGTATTTTGAGGATTGCGCCCTCTGTCCCGTGCCGAGGATATTATCGCGTCTGTTGGAAGAAGGCCTGCTGCTTTTCAGAATCATAGTTGTTTTTTTTTTACTTATTGTTGATTATGTTTCATATATTAATTTATATTTACGCCGCACCTTGTAGAATACAGTCTGTTAAGCGTCAGGTAAATCATTGCTGATGTTGTTTATAATTTTCTGAAGTTGTACGTGAAGGATACGATTAATCTAGAATCAGATAGTGTCATAAATTCAAAGAAAAAGGAATTGACTTCCGAAACATATTACTCGTAAAGTGTCTCATAGTAGTTTACAGTAATTAAATTAAAATTGTCATAAAATAATGTTTACGTTTTTTTTTTTTTTATTTTAATACACAGTTAACAAAAACTATTTCTATTGTAGAGTAAACAGAGGTAAAAAAGAAAGCGATGAAGGCATCTATTGGTGTGTAGCACGGAACATTGCGGGGGAAGCTGTCAGTCAGAATGCTTCGTTGAACGTTGCCGGTAAGTTTACTCCTCATACAATCTAGAAACTTTTGCTTAGTATACATTATAGCATGAGATGGTGTGTGTCTATGTCTTACTCAGTCACGCAAGAACCACTATTCAGATTTATATGAAATTTTGCATAGATATAGCTTATTTAACTGGTCAGTAAATAAACTAATTTTGATTTCGATTTTATTCGCTATTTAAAGATGGAGATTATTTTAGTGATGTTATTGCGCCCTTTGGTTACCGACTTTCTAATATCCATTTTTAATAAAGAGAAAACGATAAGAAATGGAAAAATTAAGATTACGTTTAAAGGAGTACAGCTTTATTATAAAATACCCTCGTCCATTAAAAATGTAACATCATCTAATGTATTTAAACTTAAATTAGCCTAATACGTTTTTAGTGCGTATGCTTAATGTAACACCTTTATTAAATAAACGAATAAATGTATTAGACGATAAAATACAATAATAAACAGATTAATGTAATAAAAATGTGTAAATGTGAATAAAACTCACCAACAAAACACGCGCACACACACAAATATATCCACGCACACGAAAACACACACACACACAAACACATAAACATGCATTCACAATCTTGCACTGAAAAGCAAGAATTTAGCCGAAAAAATATAATTATGTACAATTATTTTTAAGTTTATTTAAGTTCGTAGCGTATGTCTTATGACAAATAAAGAATCTTTAAACCGAATGTATATTAAATAATTTTATATTAATGTTAATACTATTCTCATATAAGTGGCATTATTTTTTTTTGAGAATAAACACTTTAAACATAAAATTTTGACGGCCTAAACGAAGTTTAATATTAATTTTCTATCCGAAAGGTCTTTATCTCTTTATGTCAAACTCCAAGGGCTAATGAGTAAATCCTAAAATTTTTATCCCTTAGCGAAGTACGGGTACTTCAGCTAGTGGTATCCTAAAGGAACGCACTGAAGTTTTGTCTAGTCTGGGATACTTACTTAAAGTACTTTTCAGTTCTTCGAGACGAGTTTAGAGCAGAGCCTCGAGACGTTCATGTAGCTGCAGGCGAACCAGCGCTTTTGGAATGTATACCTCCTAAAGGAGTTCCAGATCCTTCTGTACACTGGCTTAAGGATGGATTACCATATGACGTTGAATTGAATGGAAGGTAAGAATATTCTCCATAACACCATGCACCAGGTTGTAGACCAGTGTAGTTCGACCGGGGTGGTACCACCGCCACACCTATTTCTAGCATGAAGCAATTCTTGCATTTCTGTGGAAGGGTGTGGTTGCCAGCTTACTTATATATGAGGCGAACTTCTAAGTCCTCGGAAGTAGAAACGCGTCTATGATCGACTTTAGATAGAGCCACTGTTCTATACGAAGTTGGTTACTGATGTTCACGGGCGGCAGTAACCACTTACCATCAGGTAGACTACATGCTCGTTTGCTACTTCAATCTAAAATAAAAAATAAAAAACTATTCCAAATTTCAAGTATGGACTGTTTGTTTGCTTCTAGGGTAACAATAACAGAAACTGGAGGCTTAAAGATTCTCGAAACGTTACCAAATGACAGTGGACTGTTCAGATGTGTAGCGTCTAATATCGCAGGAGAAAGACAATCAAGAGCTGCTGCGTTAATTGTTTTAAGACGACCACATTTCGTCATAAAACCAAACAACGTTACTGCTTTAGTTGGACAGAACGTTGAGTTTAACTGTCAGGTTGGTACGACTTGACTCTTTTAATGTTTTGTTTATATTGTAATGTAAGATAAGGGTGTATAATAAAACGTGAAGATTTATGATCATATTTTATTGTAGAGTTACGATTCGAATGTAAAAATAACATGGGTGAAAGAGGACGGTGTTCTACCTACACATGCAACAATAATCCGGGGATTATTACGGCTGGAACAGGTGTCTGCAACCGATGCCGGTGTCTATTCCTGCCGAGCGGATAGTCACGCTGGGTCGAGTATAGTGAGCGCATCCTTAACCGTTTACTGTAAGCTTTATATTCACTTCCATTTTATTGCATGATATTTTTGATGTCTGGTTGAGAGCTATTTTAATACGGCCATCTGTTTCAGCGTTGCCGCACTTCACACAGATACCGTCCAATTTAACCGCATGGGAGGGTGATGTGGTGTCCATTCCCTGTGAGGCTAAGGGCCTGCCCACGCCAACGACTTTTTGGATATTAGAAGGGACTGAAGATTCGTTATTATTCCCTGAGTGTACGAAAAGCAACACAAGTTTATTGTATTTGGATGGTGCGAAAGTAGAGCATGGTGGAAGGGTTATCTGTACGGCAGTAAATGCGGCTGGCAGTGTGATGCAAGAGGCTTATCTCAATGTTTTGAGGAAAGGCAGCAACATTCTAAAGAAACATTCTTTAGAAGAAGACTTCGGTAGCAATTATGAACGAGAGACTCACATGACAGAGTACGAACTCGTTCAAGCGAGAAAGTATTTGCAACAGAATGTTTTAGTCTTGCGGAGGGTGGAAACTTTGTCGTCAACTTCGCTTAAAGTTGTTTGGGATGTACGTATTTCTTGTACTTGGGATGAAATTTTATCGAGTACTTTTGTACGAAGTCTGCTAACATGTCTTTTTAATGTTTTAGGTATTAACCGATTACAATGAATATCTTGAAGGAGTTAAAATCTGGTACAATGGTACATCCGTAAATTGGCGAAATAATACTATTGAAGAGACAGATATTTTAAATTCTTCGCATACTGAAACATGTTCCAATGGTTCTCTAACGAATGTAGATAATAGTGGATCCTCAAGCTATATTCTTTCCGGGCTATCGGCGTATACGCAATTTGATATATTTCTTATGCCATTTTACAAAATGTTGCTTGGAAAACCTTCTAATCTTATGACTGGGTATACCGATGAAGATGGTGAGTAGACAACTAAAATTCTATTATCTATTTTGTGATTTGTGATTTGTAGGTTTTTGAAATACAAACTTTGCCCCGTGATTTCACCTAAGTATAAAAAAATAAATTTAAATTGTAACAAATTTAGAGACTGTAGATTTGACTGATATAAAGACTAAATGTTACTTCAAGATACAAATTGTAAAATATTTTCGTTCCTTTAAATTAAATTCAGTAGTTTTAGTTTGATGCTATTTCAAACACACAGACAAACAGTTCTAAAATTATGGAAATTATGGATCAATCATTTATTCTCAGGCCCCCAAACTATTTTTTTGCAAACATAGGCAATGACAAACATGCGGAATTTTCATTGTTATTACATCTATAGTTCATTTAATTTAATAGAATGATGTAAAAATTGAGTAAAATTTCATTTTTACTAAGTTAATAAATAGAAGATTGAATAAACTTGCAATTTTTTCTGTTATGAAAATAGTATTGTTACAGATAAATATAAAGGATTTGTCCTTTCAGTACGCCGTTACGCATAGATCTATAGTTAATTTAATTTAATAGAATTATGTGAAAATTGAATATTTTTTTATTAACTAAAAGAATAGAATATTGAAAAAACTTGCTATTCTTTTTTGTCGTGATAATAGTATTGTTCCAAATAAATATAAATGAATTGTCCTTTCATTACGCCGTTCCGCATAGATCTATGAACACATAATGGTCCTTACGTGCAAATTTCGTTACGCTTTGTTTACCCATACATAAGTATCGATTACTGAGAATAGATAATTGTTTTAGTGCCATCGGTGCCTCCCCAAAGCGTGACGGCTGGCGTAATTAATGCAACTTCGGCGTGGATACGATGGGAACCACCACCTGCCAGTTCGTGGAACGGGGAACTCACTGGGTATTTGGTGAGTCCTATTTATAATTGCTATTCGATACCCTTTACTATAATTACTAGACTATTAAAGTTAGGGAAGTATTGATGTTGTCTAAGTGTGAACAGTTTGTTATAGTTTTGCTTGTGTGGCGTTTACTTTGGAGCCAAAGTGATAGAATGTTGTCATGTTTAGTCTAGGCTCAGTGAGGCATCAATTTACGAGTACCCTTCGTCACTTGTTTGATAACTTTGAATCGTAAAATCGTAAACGGATTAACACACCGTACAATGGTAGAGTTATACAATGTTTTCTTACAGAACAGATAACCTTTAAAAAGGCCACCACACTATTATAAAATTGCATCTACAAAAATAACATATATATTTACTAACAGGACAATCACATATACAAATAGAATCATTTACTATACGAGAGTATCAATGCAAAAACGTTTCATAAACACCATATCTTTTCTTAAGCTTTTCTTTCCTCTTACCTAAGAAATAACTGTAAAGAATGTTCTTCTAAATTGCTCTACTATATTCAAAAGCTTTTCAGTATTAAAATAGAAAGATATAAGTCACGGTATGCATAAAAACAAACAGCGTCCACATAAATTAATGTAGCCACAAAAAACTAGCTCGGGTCGCACCCAAAATAAACGTTTTCTTATCACGCGAATACCACACCGTGCCATCAATTCCACGCTTCTTATCAATATAGAGCTGTCTTGGGACAGTGATGTGAGAATAAGATTTAATAACTTGCTTCGTTTATTTTTTTGTGAACCATTTTTTATTGATCGGTCCAAACGTCAAAATGCGCCAATCTCACATTTTGATCGAATTTGTTTTGTCAGGCAGGCAAAATTTATCATACTAATAAGCTTAGATTATTAGACTTCCGGCTCTTTGTACGATGCTCGGTTCATACATAACAGGCCAGTAACCTTAATTCTAATGTATGGATTTGCATTTAAATTGCACAGATAAATTATTTTATTTAAATTTTGATAGGTATGTAATTATGTTTAATAGGAAATTTTAATTATAGAAGTGTTATATAGTAAAAATGTAATAAATAAATGAAATATGACCCGTTACAATTTTGCTTTCTTAAGTTGCTGCCGTGAGCCTGCGTCATGAATCAATTTTTTTGTACTCTTCCAATGAAGTCTACTTTATTTAGATTAAGAACGAAATGCAACAAAAAAAGAGAAAGAATTCATAACATTACAGCATAACATAACAAATAACCAAAAAAAATAATAACATGACTTCGTCCAACAGATCGAAATTCGAGTTGGCAGTGGTATCAGTGGTCGAGTGGTAGGACAGATGTCGTTAGGTCCTCGAACGAGGGCAGCGGCGGCGAGCTCCCTCCGTACCGGTGGGAGGTACAGCGCGCGCGCCGCCGCCGTTACCCGCAAAGGGCATGGACCCTTCAGCGCCCCTGCTCAAGTTCACATGATCCCTACGCAATCACAACGACATTATGTCCAGTAAGTAGCAATTTGGTTGTTGGAGTTACTTTCATGCCTTAAGGCTGTTGTCTCTTGTTATGTTCTTAATTATTTATGTTCTTAATTATGTTAATTAATAGATTATATGAACTTCCTGAACATTTATTAACTTAAAAGTCATTAAATGTTTGTATAAAAAAAATGCAATCCACTTCTATTTGACTGAACAATAATATAACAGGCTTCTATACAAAATATAAATATATAAAACGTATGTATGTATGTATTGTATGTTTATTGGGAAATCCTAATAGATTTTGGCTTTTATAATATCACATACTTACAGACAATCCAATTTGCCATCTTCCTTTTTTAAAGTCAAGTCTTAAAGTCAATTATATGTGAAAGCTTGAAAAAACATCGAAATATTTTATTAGTATTCTTTTCAAAGTTAATGATATTATAAAGCTTGTAAAGTTAAGAGTATTACCCCAAATAAAGTTATTATTTAGGAACATTCAATTGTTTAATTAATGGAATCTTCATTTCCTTTAGGACTGAACCTCCAAAAGACACCAGTATTCCTCACATACTGCAAGAGACATGGCTTTTGGCGCTCGGTCTAACTTTATTCTCCGTTATCGTTATCGGCATATTCAGTATTTATTATATTAAAAGACGAAACAGCATCCAACGGAAGAAATCTACTGGTAAGTAACAGTACATGGCTCTGTTTATTATATAGTAAATGTTTTTTTTTAATCTTAAAGTCAAAATCATATCAATTTCACACAATGTCTAAAGATATGAATCATTAATAATATCATGTGGTTGACACAAAAAATCGAGAAACGAATAGTACCTAAATTCTGGTCTGCATGTTTCTCTATTCTTTATGTGTATCCATGGCTTCCACGACACAAAAAAATAATATGGGTCTATAAAAGTAGAGAGCATTTAATAATACAGCATTCTTCATACCAGTTACCAGGATATAGACCCCACTCAAATACGAACTCATATTGATACACTTATACTTTATGGAGTATTCGTAATTGAAACGTTGATCTCATTTCTAGGTCAGTCAATTGTCACGGCCCAGCAATGTCTATTGAATAAAGACACTATTTGGTTACGTGACCGGCCCGTGTTTGCTCCGCCGACCGATCCCTCCTTAGACGTAAGCAGCTGTCATCAGAGCCTTTTACAAGGTAAATTTATGTCTAAGTGTAATCTGTCGTATATTATTCTCTAACTGTGTTGTTAAATATAGGTCTCCTTTCAATGAACATAATGTAACTCTTAAGGCATCAACACTGTCAGAGTTTTTAGTAAGTTTTGTCTTTTCGATTGTGAGTATTTTTGTTTATAGACGTATATTAGATCCCAGATCTCTATTTCTTTATATATAGACACCATCTTTATTTTATAAATTAATTTATTTATATGTAAACTTACAGAGTACAGTTCGTATATTTTTTTACTTTTACAATTCACATTTACATTGTTCAAAGCTCATTTAACCAAAATAACTATTGCCACTACTAACCATTCAAGAGATCCGAACAATTGAAAATTATAAATATTAACGTATACATTTAAGTTTAAATATACTTAGATTTACTTAACAAAACACTCGAGAGCTAAAATGGAACGTTTTCTTTTAGGCGGACAATCGACAAACATTTTAAACGTAGAGCCAGAGTACTGTCTGCCGCAGAATTCAATTCAAGGGTTAGATGCATCGAGTGTGGATAGAATGAAGCGCGGCCCGCCGGAACCGTACGCCTCCAGTGCTATTTACACTGAACTCAATTTCAAGGTACTCCCCGATAAGCGATATGAGAATTTCGTTGTTGATTTAAGATAAGCCTCTTTGATTTGCGTGAGTTAACGCTATCGCATTTCAAATACCTCGAGTGTGTGATTTGTCTAACCGTTACCTGAATTCCTGACAGGACAGCAACGACGTCGGGGACCTGAGAAATTGCTCGGAAAGACGATCCCACAACAATAGCATTGTTAGGTCTTGCAACGGAAGCATTCAGTACTCGAACGGTGAATGTTCTACTTGTTGCCATAGCACTTCGAGTCGATCCACGAAAGACTACAGGGAGTTCAGACATGAGAATGTACATAATGATATGAATGCTATAGAAGATGATTGCGCGTCATGTCACACGAATAGGTCCGGCTCTCGAAGCAGACAGGACAAAAGCAAAGTGTGTCCAACAAGTGATTTAGAGTACGATTACCCACAGTGGCATTGGCTCGGTAGGGAGAATAGTTTCAAAATTCCAATTCCGACCGGCAGACATTCGAACGCAGCGAGATCGGAGCAGGGCTGTCAAATAAATCTGTGTGATATACTGCCGCCACCGCCGTATGAGGTAAATTGAAATTGTTCACGATTTTTACGTATTACAAAGCAGAAGAAAAAAGGGCAAATAACTTTTTGTCTTTTTATACAAGTAATGATAGAGATAAAAGACATGTATATATCATTTCCTAAAAGTACTTCCAGCTATTCAAAGATCGCATGTTGTAATAGAGTTTCATTTCATGAAACCAAAAATTTTGCGGTTAGTGGTCACTGTAGTCTACATATATCTTTGATCTAAATAATAATTGGTCTTTAAGCTTGTAAATTTTAATATAATGGACAGAGAATAATATTTTAATATTTTCCAGAGTCCCGAAAACAAGAAATGAAGGTTAGTGCCGAAGATGCTAGTTCTATAATTGTTAGGGATGAAAACGTAGAGCAATAACTAATATCAACTTTGAAATATTGTTAGTAGTATATAGGCAGTGACTTATCCTACAGTTTTAGGTAAATACGAGTATTTTACGTCTATTTGTATCAGTTACTCTTAGTCGATTCTGATTTGCGTTTTTGTCAACATCTCTAAATAAATCCTTTGTCTTTTATATATGTAACTAATGATTTATATGTTTTCCATAACTAAAATGACCGTATTTTAAATGAAATTTATTTCCGCTTTTAATTACTATAACTTTTGTGAGTTGGTATATTATACCGTATATAAAAAATACGTATCTTTTAGTAAAGTTTACACTCTTCGTTAATTTTGAATTGGAGAATAACTTATAGCGTTACTGTAGTTGAATAGACCCTAGGTGTTATAATGAGTGTTTACCTAAAAAGTAAGCCATGAACCTGTAGTCAAATCCAGTAGTCGTGCTTGTAACGTAGGTAACCAACTTTTGTAATTATTGTATTCACTGTGTTATCGATGAAAAAGTACCAGATTACTTGGTTATCCATAGGGATATGCTTATCTTATAATCCAAGTGGTAAATATGTTCCGTTCAATTGGAACTGAGATCCCTTCTTAACCCATAGTCGTGTTTGTGGTCATAAGTTATTTATAAGGGCGTAACACCACAAAATTAGGTCACACGCATAAATTTCAAATATTAATTAGCTTTGTTTGTGTACTGGTTTGAAAGTGAAAAAAAAAAGTTCTATATGTCGTATCTAATATAGTTATGTCGTATTAGAATTTTCTGTTTTGTATATGCTACGACGAACAACACAAACAAATAGATCCGGAAATTTGAATGAAAAAAGATGCTTGTTTGGCCGAAGATTGAACCTGTAATCTTGTGTAACGGCACGAAGCCGTTTTTAAACATTGATTAAAAACGTTTTGAGAATTGTTTTGTGTAAAAATCATTTATTTATAATTAAATAAGTTACGTACTATTTTCATGGAAAACACAGTATATTTATTCCTAATTCTAGTCACAGTGTATAGACTAGCTTCACCTTTTTGATAGACATTTTATGGAAACTATTCCTATAACATTAACTAGAATACTTATAACTAAACTTTTATACGATAGATCTTCGCATAAATTTCAGATAATCTCAATATAAGTTGTGAATTAAGCCTGCATTTCACTGCCATTTACTCATAGAAATATGGTTTTAATGTCTTGTCTCACCGCTAGCGAGAGAGCGATGATAAGTGATTACTTATTCGATTCATCGAAAAAGAAATTATTCATACGTAAAAATGTAAAATAGACACAGAGTATTGCTGAAGATGATGCTTATTATCATTGTTTATATTATTTTATAACATTGTTGAAAACAGATGTTATTCTCAGCATTCTTACGTCCACGTTTAACTATTTATGTATTCGCTATGTCTATGAGTGATGAAAATATTTAGTTTAGACTATACATAAAATGGATTTGATAAAATAGTAAAAAAATAGTTAAATATATTTCACATTTCTCGCCATTATTTACTTATCGATCCGTGTTCATCGCTGGCGGTGAGACAACTTCCTTAGTTGTATAATCTTCGACTGTGATACTTATATTAAATTTGTGTATTAGATTTAAATGTAAATTAGTGTAATTTATGCCACGATTTCAAAATTTTAAACTGTTTGAAAATTCACATATTTAAACCATGTAAAGGAGATATTTTTTGTTTTTGCCATCAAAATATTTTCAGAGCCAGTTGTGTTGTATAAAATGAAATATAGCAATGTATAAGATTATGATTGTTTCATTAAATATACCTAATCCCCTTATAAACATATATCATACTACGTACTGAGTTATATCGAGCTGTTATCATTGTTCTTGCGGAAACTACATTTAAAAAATAAAGTTTTTAAAATGAGTATTGGTGCGTACTTATATGATTGATATAATATCATTATGTGCCTCTGTTTATATACCCTTTGAGAGATAGGTGGTAGAGCTCATTGTGGTTCGACTCCGGAAGCACCACCGCCACACCTATTTCTGCCTAATAACAGCAGTTTTGTGCGCTTTTGTATTCTGGTCTGAAGGGTGTGGTAAGGGAGACATACTTTTCAGAGGCAATCCATCTTAGTCCTCAGGGGTAGCAACGCATCTGTGGTCAATCTTAGGTGCGACTTTGATCGTACCTAAGGTTGATTACAGATGCCCATGGGCGGCAGTAGCCACTTACCATCAGGTGGGCTGCATGCTCGTTTGCTACTTCCGTACATAGATATCGTGGAATAGGAAAAGAAATCTTGTTACATAATTTTTGTGTTATAAAAATATCAAAGAATCTTAAGTAATAACTGCGTTAAGCCGTTTAGCTCGAGATATCGTAGATATATTATACACATATTCATAATCGAGCACAATATTATATTACACGAATATAAATTGAAGAATATTGTAATAAAATACTGTTATACGAGGCAAGATATTAAAAGGCTACAAA
>MOOZ01000017.1:209473-227725 GCA_002930495.1 Cecropterus lyciades | reverse complement strand
ACTCGTAAAATAACCAACTGCCATTAAATCTAAATTCAGTTTCAATGAAATTCTTTGTATGCCACTAAAATTCGCAATAAATTGCTTATAAGATAAAATTAAGTAATAAAATTTGTACAAGAAAAATATTAAGAACTGCAATAAAATTTTGAGTGCAATGTATGCAAACAGTCTGGTTTTATGTGCAGGCCAGATGGCTACCACGTGGGTTTGCATTAAGATTTCTCGGTATAAAATACAAACAATTTGTATACAAAGGAAAGTAAATATTTTAATTAAAGTCATTACAACAATAGCAACTTTAGTGTACCTTCTTTTTATATTAGGTATAGTAGTTACGATCTATGTATATATGCTGACTGTTAAACACATAGTTAGATATAAGAAAATACATTATTTACCTCTAGCAGTGGCATGGAGTAATATGCCCCAGGCTGTCTATTGAGGAAAGATCCATTATAACCTAGTGTTAAATGCCTATACGTTTACAACGACAATATATTTATTTATTACAGCAACTCTATGTCCTGCACAGCATTTGACTATAAATAATATGGTAAATGTCATCTTAATTAAAGATAAAAACAAAACATTCACCCAACTTCCAGCTGAAGTCCACTGCTGGACATAAAGTTCCTTTAATAGGGTTTTTGCCCTTTGTGAAGGCATAAAGACCAACATTTAAACATATTAGTGGCTTTAATAATTAAGATTTATATTGATTGTATTAAAATGAATAGTGAATAATAGGAAGCCTCCGCGCTTTAACTATGATAGAACCCTTAGGGAATCGACGGTGGACCAATGTCACGTGTATTTCAGTCTTATAACAGCATTATAAGCTGCTGTGTTCTGACGACTGGTCCGATCTGTGTTGGAAGTTTGTCCTTAGGCGGCAGTGGTTACTTGCCATCGGATGCACTGCGTGCTTATTTCTATTTGTATAGTATTATAATAGAGCATTGTTTAATTACTTCATATACACGATCGCAGTTGTAAATGATTACAAATTATAGCTACCGATAACAATATCCATCGGTACTCATCGCGTCATAATGACTTTTATTTTTAGTCAATTTAACCAAGACCGTAAAAAAACGTAAATTGTTATTGCTATCCATTTAATTTTCTAATATCTTACCAATTAACTATAGACTCATCAAAATATCAACCCACGGTAAGCTGTCCGAAAATTATCCCCTAGAGTCGATTCTTGCATCGAAAACACGGTAATTTTAATAACATTATGATAAAATAAACACGAAATTGGATTTTAATAAACGCCCTTATGGGTGTTACTTTACCGTAGTGTGTTATTATGCACGTTGCTTTAATATGTTCTTTATAGTAATTTAAAATGCGTGTAACCATGATTTTGATATGGACTAAATACTAAAAATTCCTATACTAATATTATAAAACTGAAGAGTTTGTTTGTTTAGTCGGACGCGCTAATCTCAGGAACTACTAGTTCGCATTGAATAATTGTTTATGTCTTAAATAGTCCAGTTATTGAGGAAGGTTACAGGAAATATAACATGACGCTATGTTTGTTTGTTTTTTTTATTATGTAGTAGCGGGTAAACCGCGGGACACAACTAGTTTATTTTTGTTTGTACTTATACGTGAAAATGCAATACATTTTTGTATATACTATCACTTAGTTGGACGGGAAAGATGTGTCAAACAAAGGAATATTAAGGTTTTGAATACATTTAAATTTAAGGGTTCCATACTAAAGTAGGGCTCTTATCTCTTGAACGTTAATAGATAGGCACTTATTTTTTTTATAGATAATTTACATGCTAAAATTAAGGAAATATAATGATATTCTTTTAAAACATATGATATGAAACGCTTGGACTCGCCCAATTTGCTTGGTCGAAAATGTTGTTTCCAATATTTTGTAATATATAATGTATAGGATACAGTATGGAAGAACAATATTTTTTTTTCATTAATAAGTAAAATCCTTAGCTGCATATTATATTATCCTTTTTTAGTAAATATTTATGTGATCTTAGAAAAAGCATTAAGTATGTAACGAAGACTTTAAGAAGTAAAAGGTGAATAAGAAACTTACCCGAATTGAAACATCACGTGTTATCGCCGGGTTATCTAAGGAAACGTCATACGTCGGAGGCAGTTCATAAATCATCGCATTTTTAATTTCGCCGAAAAGCATTCACCGTACATTTAACGTCGTGACAAAATTCCTTCCCTTTTATTTTCTATTCGTTTCCCCTCGACGCCATAAAACATAGGCCGTGATGTCGTCTACCTAAATATAAGATGCTTTAGAATACGGGCTTTCTTTTTTCTAAATTAGAAATAAAATTTAGGGGCCGTAAATGTGAATGAAAGAAAATGTTTATTTTTTGTTTTAACTCTATACTTTACCTCTTTAACTTTATATTTTTACTTTAGCTTTAACTAAATATTCACAGATTACTTTAACACATAAAATATACTGGCGTTCTTGGTTTTGAGATGTAGAGAATCGTTTACCAAAAAGATTTACCAGTGATAATTTTTTGATACATTCGTAAAATTGGTAGAACCCTTCTAACTTTATTAATCCAATTTGTATGTTACAACTGGTACTTCTATTTTATAAAAAATATTAACGTATCTAATTTTATAATATTATAAAAGTAGCAAGCGACCATGCAGTCTACCTCATGTGGCGGCAGTGGCCACATGAGGTATGAACATCTGTAGCCAACTCCAGATAAGATAAGTTTACCTCAGGTTGTTCACAGATGTGTGGCTACCACAGGAACAAGATAATGCCTCAACTAAATATGTTTCCTTTGTATATGGGTCTAAATATATGTAACGCTTCAGTGTTAGGATTAATATCACTAAATATCCCTTATAAGGTTATTCGCGCAACACGGTATAAATTATTTGCGGTACCTGCCTGTATGTTAGTTTTAGGAAGTGAATCACCCCTAGTTCGCGCTATGACATTGCTTAATGGTGTTCTAGTTTGGAATCACAGCCTAGATTTGTTTTATTCGACGCCAGCTGTATTTCGCAGGACCTCCAAAGAATATTTAGCGTCTACAACGAGATAAACGCATTAGGCTTACTTTACCTGTTATGTTTATTTTCTATGTGATTAAATAAATAATTAAATGATATAAAATAATATGCAATGAACTTAACTTGAATGGTTTGAGGTCTATGAAATATTGGATTACAATAATAGAAGAATTTTTCATAACATATTATCTGAACGGTTGTATTAGTCATTTCCATCATTTGAACTAGTAACGTACACTTTAAAATTGTATTGGCTACAAATGTGAAACATAACATGTGTTTTAAACCATAATTTGCCATTTCTCTACAGTCCACTCGCGTTATGACCGCTATAACTCCAGCCTATTACACACCTCACAATTAACATATCCAAGGGTATAATTTAGATGATTTCACGCCGTCGATTGCAGCAATCTGTGGGGTTGTCAAAGCAGTTTATTTTCAGCGAAGAACACCATAAAACTTGTCCGTGTGGGCGTCCACAGATAGCACTTGCCTTAAAGGATCTCTAAAGCGTTATTTGTTACTTGTTCCTACCATAAAAATAGTATTATCATCAACATTTGTTCCACGACTGGATACGGGTTTCCTTTGTGAATGAAAGGTTTAATGCCATAGTTTTGAGATGTTCGGCGACCCGCGTGGCGGAGCGGTCACCATACCGGTCTGACACGCAGTGGGTCCCGGGTACGATCCCCGGCCAGACAGACATCTGAATGATGAGTTTAGGTTTCTGTTCTGGGACTGGGTGTTTTGTTGTGTTCGTCTTTGTGTGTCCATGGCACCCACGACACAGGAGAAAATCCTAGTGTGGGGTTATGAGTGTAGAAAGCGTGTGTGTATTTTTTATAGTTCAACTTGTTTGCTAAGGTATACATATGTTTGTATAAAATTGGTTTCAAAAAATTACATAATTATGTGTAATGCAAATATTATGTATATACATTTTCTTTTACAGTAAAATTGAATAATAATGAATTTGTATTAGCAATTAAACTTCAAAAATTAAACGTTAATGTTTTCAAGCTTGCTATATTAAGCAGAAAGCCCGTTAATTTAATTCCTTAGTTAGTGCATACAAATAGATTAACTAAAATTTAAAAATTGATACAAAATAATATCAACTAAAAGTGAAAATAAATAGGGTTAGGTAATTTATGTTCTTGTAAAATTATACAAATAAACTTTATGTCCGTTTATAAGTACATATGGTGGTTCTATGCAATCGAACCTTGGATTAAGGGTCCTAGCTTTGAATATATAGAACAGCAAAAAGTCGTTCAAGTGGGCGTTAGATAACACTCGACTCTAAGGATATCTGTTAAGCGGTAATTTGTTAGCGTGTCTTCTGATAAAAAAGGAATACGGATCGCGCGACTTGGATAAAAAGTTCAAGGTAAGCTCTGTTTAATGTCAAGAGCTTTTTATGCCTCATTTAGTCGTAAATATAAGTTAGAACGAGAACTTGAGATACGTAGTGATATTAAGTTGGAAATTTAAGTTCAGTATTTCCAGACGTTTAATGCTTATTAAATTCCTGTTTTTGTCCCACTAAGAATATATTATAGTAATACTGAATTCTTTTTCTCCTTTTGTTACTACTTCTGAGAAAAATATTTTAAAGCTCTATTGTGTGTAAACATGCACTTTATTTGTTGTAATCATCGATGGTTGTATTTTGGTAAAATAGTTTGCAGGCGTATTGAGACGATGATTAACAATTCTATAATGACAAAAAAATCCTAGGACAGTTTTTTTATTTTATAATAGTAGAAGCAGTAGACCATCATGCAATCCACGTAATAGTAAGTAGTTACTGTCCTGGATGTCTATAATCAACGCCTATATTCGATTGGAGTCCCAGCTTGGATTGGCCCCAAATGCGTCGCTAATACTGAGAACATTAAGATACTAAGTATAAGTGTGTCGTTACTTGTTCACTTACCGCAGGAACTAATTAAACAAACAAATAAACTAATTTATAGCCACTCAAAAAATAAAAGTAACATTTCAAAATAACATAAAGTATGCTTAAGATTAAGAGGCAGATGGAGAAGGCTCAGCGTAACCTGACAAAGGATGATAACCCCATGCAGCTCTGTTTTTCAGCTAACCTCTTCTCCCTATGTTGGTTGGCGGGAGTATCAGAGTTCCCCCTATTAGCCGCTTACAGCTACACAGTATGGTCTTCAAAGTTAGTCGTTTACATTGAATACAATATTTTGTTAAATCTAATACTTGATCTGCTTCTAATTCTATAAATATCATATGTGTGTGTATAATTAACATAAGACAAACTGAAATTCGTATAAAGAAACGTTCCATATTAATTTAAAGCAACTAAAATTGGACAAGTAACACGAACAAGTGACAAAAACTCTGCCATTCGATAAATATCTTAAAACATAGGTCGTGTACCATGAATACAAATTGCAGTACGACGAATGACTTTGTGACAAAAATTAACCGTGAAGGCATAACCTTATCTGTTGGGCTGTTTAGAACACGTTTTCTTTTTGTCGCCAAATGTCATCTTACTGACTTGTTTGACGAGAACTGCATCAACGTAAAGCTTTTTTATATTATATTGAGTAGGATAGATTTTTAAGATGGAAGATGTCTTAAGCGTGCTTTAGGCATTGTTATTATTAGTCGAGTATTCGCCTATATAAATTATTATTCGATATATTTTGCCGATGGAAGACTTTGAATTCTTTATCCTTAAATATCAATATTGTTGCTGATTTTAGCAGGAAACATGCGAAATGATACACATTAAAAATGTTTTAATAAATTATATTGTTATTCATTTAATTGTTTAGTCATAAGCGAATCTTTTACTACTGAATTCAATTTTTAAACCGATTCCAAAAAAGAGGAGGTAATATATTATGATATCTTTATTACATTGATTTCATAAGTCTTAATCATAAAATTAGTCTAGGAATTTCAAATTTAGCTTATTTTAACTCGTCTTTGGTGAAACAAGCGCCTTGCTTACAGGTTTCTAAACGTGCTCTTATTTAAGTGATAAGCCAAACGTCGCAAACGAGAACAAAAATGAATAAAGCGTCATATGTCCACGAAAGAGCAGTCATTAAACCGAACAATACTTCAAACGTCCAAATAAAGCGCGCACGTTAGAGATTGTTCCCGAAAATATTCGCTATCCTTCTGAAATGCGGTTTGCAATAAGAAAGCAACATCAAAGCGTTGAGGCGATCCGGTGGGGACGTGATACGGTTGGAAATAACTAGACGACAAGAACTGCGAGAGCGAAGACAGGCCTCACAATGTTCGTGTCGAATTGACTGTGAATTATTTCAGCACCACGTACCGTTTCAGTAAGTTGTGCTTTTAAATAAATTCATGATCTCGCGCCTGTCTGCGCAAATTCGTTCAACCCTCGCCTCATTAAAATGACGCATGTTTTTACATCCACGCCGCTTTCGTTTGTTTTTATGTTAAGTTATGAATGTTATTTTTATGTAATTTAATAAAAAACTTAAACCTTTTTATTGCAATCATTTTGTTGATACTGTTTAACATCGCTTCATGGCAATTTTTTGGTACAGAATTTGATTTCAACGAAACTAAGTAGATATATCCAGTTATATTGAAATTACTTGCACATTACGTACGCGTTTTATAACGATTGAGATTCTATTTATCTCCATGTATTTTTTCTAATAAACTCAAATAATCCTCTCTCTTTCTATATATTGTTCAAGGCATCTAAAAAAATTCAATCATAAAATGGACAATAGCAACTTCTTGCGAAGTTATTTATTTACTGTTACCGAGCCGTCATCTAAGCACGGTATCTAAGCACGATTATACCATATGGTTTGTTTTACACCGTCCTACGATTAAAACTTTAGTCATGTAAACAACTTTTAAGCTAAAAGTAATTTACCTATATTGCAAAATAGTTCAATTTATCAATATCGGCGTAATTACATAGCGAACTAAGCTCATACATTTTCATGTGCCGCACGCACGAACTAGATTGGTTGACTATTTAAATCGCGTAATTAGAATTCCCGACGCATACAAATACGCTACAGTTAGCCTATTGACGGCTTTTCTGAAATAATTACACGTTACGCGAGTTCCGAAATTACTGTATCCGTGGGTGCGATCACAAAGAAAAGCAATGAGTGTAGTTGTTCAACTTGGTACAAAAGTTACATTAAATGACTTGGCGGAGTGGTAACCACTAGTTTGATAAGCATATCCGGCTTCGATCCCCGGTCAGAATATCTGAGTAATGAATTTAGATTTTTGTTCTGGGTCTGGATTTTTCGCCTTTGTTTGTGTCCATGGTCCACTACTGACATAGTAAAATAACGTTGTTATTATTAAATCGTTTTTTACATGGAAATCGAATCAGAAGTGTGGCAGTTGATAATTTGGACAGTATTTATTACTTTGTAAGTAAATATAATGTTTGAAGGTGGAGGATCTCTTTATGGTTCGACTCCGGAAGCACCACCGTCACACCTATTCCTGCCTAATAACAGCAGCGTCATGCGTTGTTGTGTTCTGGTCTAGAGGGTGTGGAAACATTTCCGAGGCATTCTATCTTAGGCCTCAGGGGTAACAACGCATCTGTGGCTAACCTGTGGTGAGACTGATCTTAACTAGGGTTGTCCATGGGCGGCAGTGGCCACTTTTACGTGGGCTGCATGCTCGTTTGCTACTCCTATACTATAAAAAAAACGTAATGTAACATTGTACAACGTATAAGAGAGTATTTTACTTTTAAGTTATTTTAATTTAAACTTTGAATTCAAAGTACACTATTAAAACATTACTGCATTAGTAAGCCTTAATGATTTTTATTTATTTCTAAAACAATTAAAAAAAACAGTTATTTTTAACAAAATGATGTGTAAATATCGCATCGCATCTACACTCGCGAAATTTTGTATTTGAATTTAGTTTACATTTAGTTATTGCTTTGTAATAACTGTAACTACTTATCAGTTAAAAGTTACATTTAACGGTACAACATCACGAAAGTCGTGAATTCTCCACTATCTCTGAGTCTTATTACGTCTTTCTGTACAGTTAGTTGAGCATATACTCGTAGTCGGTAGTTTTGTACAAATCTGAAGTACTGCTCAAACCTTGACTGCGGTTACAGCGGGCGTAATGGCTCGTTAAAGTTGATGAGAGGCTTGCCGCCTCAGCGCCTGGTAGTGCTTTGATATTTCGACAGCTCTCACCGTACATAATATTTGTATCATACCTGTATACTGTTAGTGCGTTTTAGATTTGCTTTGAGTGCCTGTTAATGGTTTCAAAAATAATATATTTATTTAAATGGTCCATGTATTTTTAAACATATATGACATTGAAGTAGCAAACAAGCGCATACCACCTGATGATAAGTGGATCCTGTCGTCCATGGAAATCTGTAATCAACCCCAGATAACATCACAGTCGTACCTGTGGATGGCCACAAATGCCTTGCTACTCCTAATGACTAACTTGGAACGCCTCGGATAGGTATATCTCCCTTACCCTTACCTTTCAGACCAAAACACAGCGCTTAACACTGCTGTTATTAGGTAGAAATAAGTGTGGCGGTGGTGCTTCCACCACAAAGGGTTCTACCACCTTCATTTACACAAAACGAATTACTTTTTAAAATTATATTAGTTTTTTTTTGTTTATCTGTCTTCATTATATTACAAGGTGTAGCGGAAAAAGTCTAACAGAAATATTACTGCATATTTATTAGGTATTAGGTACAGACAATAAGATTATACTGTTTATGAATAAAGGAACAGTGTACGGATATTGTTATTTAATTTATTAAAAAATACCTGACAGCGTTAGAAGAAGGGTAATGTTTTTCGAACGTAGGTATTTTCTTTGGCACGCGCTACAGCTCAAACAACTTGACGGATATCATTCGAATCCTTTCAGTTTGCAGAGTGACATCGGCTATATAATTTTAAAATAGGGCGTCTGTAATCAGAAAAAAGGAGGAGGAAGACATGTTTATTTTTATAATTTGATATCCATATTGTTATGTTTATCATAACAATACGGATATCAAATGATAGCTGTAATAAAGATCATTACATTTTTTTAAATATTATAATACTTTTATGTTACTATGTTAACGCAAACTCTTAAAAATTTTACAAAATTTATTGTTAAATAAATAAATAACGTTAAATAAATAAATTATTATAAAAACAACATACTCGATTCCAAATTTCAGTTTAAGCAGTTAGGTTTTTGTTTTTATAATAATAAGCATTATTATGATAAAAACAAAAACTCTATGTATGTACATACTAAGCAACATAGTAGTTTTGTTATGGCTGCACTATTTAAAGTGACTTCATCTACCACACAGAAGCGTCTATTGTTTCAACAACCCAGATTGACTCATTGCACGCTCTTTTTATTAGAACTGTATTTATAGTCTTGCTCTAATGGAAAGATCAAACGCACATGCAGTTAATTTTAATGTCTCGGTGTAGAGCAAAGACCGTTAGATATAATTAGAGGCATCGGTAGAACCTCGCCGCAGATATTTTGATCCCGTTGACATTTATTATGTCACCGACAGAGCGCCGCAATGAACAGGATTTAAGTACGTTTGAAATTGGCTTTGTGTTTCTGTAATTTAGGTAAATGGTATTTATGTGGAAATTGAATAATAGCGGATGGAATTTGTTTTTATATTTGATATAGAAAATATTAAAAATCGGATAAATGTTAAGGAAATAATAGCCAAAAAAGAAAAGGGAGGATCAAGTGTCCCCAGTCTCCCCTGCATGCACTTCACATGTGCTGTGTAAATTTTGATGGAGGGATGGTAAGGAGAGTTCTGCTCTAAGGAACAGAAAGCTTCTCGATCCATCCCTCCATCAGCATTTTGAGGTCCACTGCTGGACATAGGCGAAAACCCCATTAAAACTTAATGAGGGTTTTCGCTAATAGTCACCGCGTTTAGCATGCGTGTTGGAGACTGCAGTGGTTGTTGACACAGGAAGATCCTGTTGATTCTGAACATAATAGTGCTTAAAAGTTACCATAATGCAATGTGTGGTGGTGGTGAAGCAGAATCCGAACCGAAACGACAACTCTTTAAGTATTACGGGGAATATCTGAACCCTAATTTTCATTATCTTTTTAAAGATTTTAGGTATTTAAAACTAACCTAAAATTTTGCTTTTACTTAAAGTGATGATTTCAGCCCATCTCCTGTCGACAGGAAATGTTTTCGCAGTAAGTAGTGAGAGGCGAGCTATTAAACTAAAACTCTTATTCCGTCTCATCCAGGACATCATTTTCCATGAACTGCGTTATTATTTTAATTTAACCAGGAATTTTCCCACGATTACTTATTCTTATTATTTAATTTCCCACGATTAAGTTGTTTCTAGGTTACTAGATAGTAACCTAGAAACAACTTCAATATTTGAGGAAGTAGTATTATAGGTCTCGACTCCTATACATAGTAACAATATATAGCATTTACTCCATGTCGAATATAAAAGCAAATTTACTACAAAATTTTGGACTGTTTTAAACCAAATTGTCGTCGAATGAAATTTAACGCTCCCAAAGTAGTAAAAGAAACTTCTTCCCGATAATCCATTGGTGCTATAGAAGTTATTAACTCGGAACGACAAGATTATACAATCGAACGTTGAACTTCGACCGTTCACTTTGTTCTTTCATACTTTGTTACTTCGAAAATTGTGATTCCCAAAGTATCTTTGCTTGATCCTATTGAGTTTACAACTTTCATTGGGGACTGTCTACTTACATGATTTTTATGTTTGAATTGATTCATTTTAGAGCCTACTTATTTCTAAATTATACCAATTTAATCGTACTTGTAATCAAGGTACTTCACACGGCTATTTTGGGTTGTCAAACACTTTTGTTCAGTCTTTATACTGCTACTAAGTAGCTTATACAGAATCATTAAGATAAGTTCTATTATTATTCTACTTTCTTAAATTTTGTAATTTTATTACTAAAGAAATAAAAATGTTAAGACACTTTGTAGATAAGACGATTGCGTTAACATAAAGACTAAATCTATTATCCTTTGAACTAATATTCTAGTTTGAAAGACAATAACAAATATAATTAATCGATTTCTAAGTTGGTTCTGGGAGTAGCAACGTATTTGTGACCAGTCGAACTCCAATTCTATTTGTATTTGATTGACATCTGTGTCCATGTGAGGCAGTGACTACTTCCTGTCAGAGGGACTGCATGATTATTATCTGTTTCAGATTAATTAATAATTTCGCATGAGTGCACTGTAAAATCAAAAGCTACTACTAAACTACACCAGATAAAATTTTATTTTATAGAATTTTTTTTTCCCAGATAGCAATTTCACGGTGCAAAAATCAGCAAAGCAAGCTCCAATTGGACTAGTTTAATAAATTGGAGATAAGAACGAACGAAGAAGGGAAAACAAAAATGGGAAGGAAAAGCAAAAACTCGACACGAGTCGTTTGTTCGAGTCGAGATAAAACTCGCACGCGTTGCATTGTTCTAGAAATTGTGAACAAAAACGAAAAAAAACAGAAGACAACAGAAACAAAAGATGGCGTGGCGTTCGCGGAGCCGACATTGGTCATTATTAATTATAGCCTTTGAACGTTGCAGCGAAATAGAAAATATTCGTTTAGTAAGCCAGTCTAGCGTGTTCATTTATTAAAATAGCGAGGTCTTTAATTAAGTCACTTAATTACGTGGACGTATTTGAACTTCTCAGGACCTCTATTTTATTTCTACTTCGTTACAAATATATATTGGTAGAGGTTACCACTTAATATCAAGAGAACTGTTTGCCCTTTTCTATTACGCAAATTGTCCTAACCGTAATGGTTATGTATGTGCAATGCCTAGCGAAATCTAGTTTTTAAGAATCTAGTTAATAAGCAAATTAATGATAACAATCAAACGTTTTTAATTATATAGTAGTTGTATATTACCATACTCGTCATTGTGAAATGATAACATGATTTCATGAAATATTTTACATAGATGTTCATATCCTATATCAACGTCCATATTATTTAGTTTGTAACAATGAAAGAATTTATGGTCTTGTCTGAGGCTTAATGAGGATCTAATATAGTGAGCGCTTGGACCCTTTATCTTGACATAAGCCTAGAATGACGCTACGTCATTCTACGCTTATGTCAAAACTTATATCTAAGCTGTAAGTACCTACATCTAGATATAATATTCAGTAATGAAAGGCAGATATTAACTCACCTTTCTAAGAAATCATTAGCATTACAGTACACAAGCACCGCCGGTGAAGTGACGTTTTATCACCCGTCGCGGTATTCATAAATAAATTTTAATATCAATAACGTTGCCGCGCGACGGAAATGTCTCATTCGCGGCCGTAAACACTGATGACGACTTAAAGAGAGAATAATTTAGGTAAAATTAAGTAATAATAAAGTAATTCCAGGTGGTAGAACCAGTGTAGTTCGACCGGGGGGGTACGGTGGTACCTCCACGCTAGAATTAGATGAGGCGGTGGTCTCATCTAATTCTAGCGTGAAGAAACTCTTGCGTTTGGGTGGAAGGGTGTGGTTGCGGCTCACTTATATGAGGTGACCATCTTGGTCTTAGGGACTAGGTTTTATCTGAAGTCGGTCATAGTTGTGCTATCTATGACCGACTTCAGATAAAACCCCTGTTCCATATAAAATTACTTACAGATGTAGTAGATGTAGTCATGGGTGGCAGTAACCAATTAAAATCAGGTGGACTGCATGCTCGTTTGCTTCTTCATATATTTGAATGAATATTGATTTCTGTTTTGTACCTGGGTTTTTGTGTTTACGTCTTTGTGTGTGTCCATGATGCCCACGACCAAGGAAATATCTTAGTGAAGAGCTTTGACTGTAGAAAGTGTTATTCATTTATTTACATGTCAACCGATATGATCATTATCGGAACACCAGCCGTTCTGTTTTTGTAAATAGGCGAAATGTTAAGAAATGGAATAGTAAAATTGAAAAGAATTAAGTCTGCACGAGCAACTATCCTGTGATCGAATTTCGTTGGAATTACAATTTTATTTAAGTTGTAGATATCTAAGTACTATACTGTCTACTAGATTTACATGCGCTGCATGAAATGAAAAGTAATGTTTTATATCAACTTAATAAAACAACTAAGAAAATATTGTTAAGATTTTGTATCAAATGTGAGTATTATTTCTGCCGTCGTGAGTGAAAATATAATATCTAGGAGAGTAGAATGTGAAAATGTAGCTGTAATAATGTCACTATTTGATTTTGATGATAATGTAAAATCGCTCTTATATATACGCAAGAAAGCCGACTTAAGAGAATTTAATAAAATTGTGAGAGAATAAAATTATGGGGCAATACATTTGAAGAAGGTGGAAAATTCATTTTCGCGTCGTGTGTCACGTGAAATGGAACTTTTGAATTGCTTTAGGATCTGCTAGACTTCATGAATTAGAGCTGAAAATTCTGAGTAAGGTTTTTAAAATTTTATTTTTTACTATTTTCCTCTGATGGCCATGGACGTAGTATCCCGCAAACTTTATGTTACATTCGGTATAGTCTCCTATATTCCCATAAAAGCTCCACTTATATCTATTTAGTAACCTAAAATAAAGATCTACAATTAACCAGTATATTTATTAAATGCTCTTCTTTGTTTATAAAAATAAGCAAAATAGGTTTGTACGTAAAGATATGAAAGTTTTTGAGTAAGAGACGTACACCTACATAGATTTACTTTTTAACTTATATAATCATGTATATTATTATTATTATTATTACGTCATATTTTTTAGATTACTTATAATTTGCACCTATATTCATCTGCAATAATGCAGAACTGCAAAGTACAATATAATGGGAATCTGTCTTGAGCACGGATTCCCAAAGTGGTCAATATCGACTCCTTTGGAAACCGACAATCGGAAAATTACCGGACCGCAAATTTGTTAACCTGATAAGTATTTTCTATCAATAGCGTAAGAAATGGAGATATCATTTCTTAAAGTTATTTGGCATAGGGATCTGACATATAACTTCATTTTGGAAAGGGGGTCGCTTATCCAAAATAGTTCGGGAGTCCCTGATCTACAGTTTTAAAGCAATAACGTGAAAATATTAAACAATACTAAAATAAAAATGTTGCAATTAACTATCAATTTTAAATCAACATAAAACAAAGCCACATGAATCTGAAACCGCATCACGCATGAAGGTTTGCGGCGAGGAATGGATTGAAACTGTCGAGTTTGCGCTTTCTATTAATACTGTTTTGTGGACTGTCGTTACATTATACAATTTATTACGCAACATCCACCAGTACTTGTGATTTATTGTTCGAATATGAACTGAATTTTAAATAATTTCGTACTAATATTATAAGGGCGAAATTTTGTATAGATATGTATGCTTCTTATGCTTTTGACGACCCGCGTGGCAGAGCGGTCACCATACCCGTCTGACACGCAGTGGGTTCCGGGTTCGATGCCCGGCCAGACAGAAATTTGAATGATGAGTTTAAATTCTGTTCTGGATCTGGATGTTTGTGTATTCGTCTTTGTGTGTCCTACGACACAGGAGAAAATCCTAGTGTGGGGCTATGAGGGTCGAAAGCGTGCGTGTTTTTTCTCGTAAAAGCTGCTGATCGCTGATTTTAGCGTGGTGAATAAATCGGGTGGAGTCGCGAGTAAAGGATAGTATTAAATAAATGTAGAGTAACAGCGGATATAAAAAGAGTGTGTTTTATTTGTATTGGTTTAAAAGCGTTAATAGCCTTTTGGTTTGAATCCCAGTCATGCATCTCTGATATTTCAAGTTACGTGTATATTATAAATTTAATTACTCTTCCTCTACTAGTGAAAGACAATATCAGTAACCTACAGAACTAAGTTTTGTAGAAATATTCCTAAGGAGATGAGACGATGATTATCTATAAAGTACTTATCAAACACGCTGGCTCGAATATCAGAAGTATAAACTTTTCTCACTCTTCCAAGAGATTCGTGTCCAGCTATCGAATTTATAATATTTATGTTAAATCATGGTCTAGAACCACTACGAAATTCCTCGTCCTATAAATAATATAGGTAAATGAACTTAAGTCGAAGAATTTTCTTTTGATAACATTTTTTGTTTTTTTTTTTTGACAAAAATGAAATTTGAAATGATAATAGCACCTACTCACTATTTATATCCGTAGCACGAAATTATAGGCGTTACGAGCCCATCTACAATACATCAAATATCACTTAATAGTACGAACTCACACACGATGCAAACACGAACTCACGCATATTTGTCTATTTCACCGTAATTTAGTTTTAAACACATGAAATAAAAGAAACTACGATAGTAATGATATCATAGTTTCTTTTATTTCAAGAGAACATAATAGTCCAGATACGAGCTCCTTGCGTAATACAATAAGGATCCCGTAACATTTATTGACTTGGCCAATGGCCTCGCAGTGTATGAAGTGCCAGAAAATTATTTGATCATAAAACAATAGCAACAAAATTCGTTCGAGTAACTTAATTCACTATCAGTATTTGATATCGCTACATAAATACTGAGTTAGAAATAGATAGGAGCTTTGTAACAAACTGATAAAGTATATCGATAGACGTATTATCGCTTTATATTACAACTGATAAATATAACAGTTTACTTGCTGTGATACTTTTAAAAGAATTAATAGTTATAATTGTTTTAAGATCATAAAATGGAATGTGTGGGGAAACCTTTATTCTCATTATTTTATTACTTTAGTACACACGCTTTCTACACTCATAACCCCTTACTAGGATTTTCTCCTGTGTCGTGGGTGCCATGGACACACAAAGACGAATACACAAACACCAGACCCTGAACAGAAACCTAAACTCATCATTCAAATTTCTGTCTGGCCGGGGATCGAACCCGAGACCCACTGCGTGTCAGAACGGTACGGTGACCGCTCCGCCACGCGGGTCGTCATAAGTATATAATATAATAACGTCATTATTTTATACTTTAGTTAACATTTTAGTCCTTACATTACCAACTGACTTACATATAAAGCCATAATATTAGTCCTCACGACTGCACACGTCTTTGATCGGCTTTAGGTAGTACCCCTGTTTGACGGCAGTGATCAATTGCAATCAGGTGAACGGCACGCTACTTCAAGCTTAAGAAATAAAACAAAAATACCTGAAATTAGTTTTTAATATTCAATATCTATTTAAATATGAAAGGTAACTATGAGTCATTACTACAATCAAGAATAGTTAACCCTTAAAATATCAACATAATAAATCACATACATATAGGTAATATGAATATCACATTCTCCGATTAAAATTACGATAATAGTTTATGCTAATGCATCGTAATTACAAATTTCATGATTACTTACATTATATTCACTTTATTAGCTAAAGACAATGTTGCAAACTTATTATTAGTATTTGATTCCAGTAATGCAGATTCATTTGCCTATAAAAGCTCGTTTCGTTCCCGTTTATCGTCATGGACTGCGCTTCCAAGTAGAACATTCAATGTTAGCTCTCGAATTATATTACCTCTCAAATATCCGAAGTGCCGTGGCCTCATAGTCTCCTAGTAATTGAGCTCATAAAAGTTATCCAGCTTTTGTATACAGTATGATTACGTATTTTAGTATTAAAGCAAAATAAATGGAATACATTTTTAATTGTTACGAACGTTAGCTTTTTCATCATTTATCGTTTAAAAATAATGCCTTTGGTAAATAAATATTTTTTACTCGTAACTACTTCATAAAAACGAGAGTTCGTCGTAACTGAGGTTATTCACATGATTTTAAAGGTTTTCCAAAATTGTAATTTGGTGGCAGTCTGCACGGTATAAAAAAAATTGTAAAAATAAAGAATCGTGTTAGCACGCCAAGTCGTAAAAGAAAATCTAATAAGTATCACTCGTGCTAGTCCTCGTCGCATAGTCTGCTCGTAATTGAGCTAATAAAACTCGTAGACCCATCAAGTCTACACGATTTGCGGTTCAAGTGTATTTCGATCGAACTGGTTCTTTAACAGCGCAGTTTGTTCTCTTGGCAGGAATTAACTTGACTCTAGATCTATTTATAGGTCTCTTTAATGTTGGCGACGAGATACTGTAATAGTCTTTTTTTTAATAATAAATTATCAAAAGGCGATTTTTTGTCTTGAATACTACTGCTGGGAAGAATCAACTTTGGACCTGGCATTTTTATTATGTTATTTTTACATCTATTACTAAAATGCGTATAACTTTCAACAAAGCTGCAAGTATTTAAACAATATAAATCAAAATCAACCAGCTTAACTTTTTTCTGCATCAAAATTAACGTACCAAAAATTTTAAATCAATGATTGAAAAATATTGTTATCCTTACGTAAAATTATTATTATTTAAATATATGCGATAAGTTATACCGACAAATATTTTCGTGCAACAAAAAACAAGGCAATAAAAATATAGAAGGAATATACAGAATTGTTACAGTCACGTATTCCCTATCCGCGTCGGGATTGTTTGCGCCCAATATTTCGTTGTTCATATTTATAGCTCGGCATTTTTGTTCCCGTTGACCTAATTTCGTCAGTGGAATGTCACGGGAAAAATCGCTGGTTCCGTGACTAAGGGGCGGCATTCAAGGTATGATGCAACGATGCGATTGTGAGGTAAGACATTCCGTTACATACGTATTGTAGGTAAAGGTATTAAGTTCTATTGTAAAAAATAGTTACATATGTACACACGCAAAATCTACAAAAATACATTTTCTGTAATTTATGTAGATTTTGCGATGTTAAGTTGGAGTCTATTCTGTGTGAATTTCTAATAAAATATTGACTGTATGTCAGTCAGAAAATTTAAATTCATTTATTATTTTGTTGACAAAAATAATTTTATAGAAAATTCGTATTAAAAATTGTTTTGATTCAGACAAGATCACATACAAACTCTTATAGTAATGGCTATTCTAAATGATTTGACAATATAACAAGCTTATTGCCTATTTAAAAGATGCAAAGTATCTTTTATCACAAGAAACAAAAAAAATAAAAATGCCATTCAAATTCAAAAAAACGTTCGGGTGTGTTACCGTGAATATACAACTTTACCCAAAAAAAAAAAAAAACTCCATATCGCTAAT
>MOOZ01000017.1:188026-204066 GCA_002930495.1 Cecropterus lyciades | reverse complement strand
GCGCTGCGCAGTGATGGTTGTAAAATAAAATCGGATCGCACGAGTGGAGAGCACGAAGCTGTCGTCGGACGATTTATTCGCCACTGATTCATTCCACTGTTGACAGTTATAGCCCGAGCCTCGGATATTGCACTTTTGCACCGCATTCCCACTCGTGAATTTATGTGTTATAATAACTGAGGCTTCTTCCGCAAACGCTGACCAAGTTTTAATGTTCCTCCTCGCCAAGGTTATGAGGACGACCGTAAATTGTACGAAATGATTTTAACTTTCTATCGCTTTAGAACTTTCTATAGACTCTTTATAGGAGGTTCATGATTTATGTGCCAGGAGAATTTCGCAATTAACTGCTGGTTTCAATAACCATCGTTAACTGGACTTTGTTCGCGTACAGACTTGAGTTATCGAATATTGTATTGTATCAACTGCTATGTCTTCTCTAAGTCGTGTATCTTAAAGGTGAAAATTATTAAGATAGATTCATTTTCATTATAGAGAGCTACGCTTAAATATTTTAATTTATACAGTGTGGAGCTCTATTTTTTTTCTGATGTATTTACTCAGATTACAGGTAATACTAATTTTCAGGATTCAAGTGTATCGGCAACATTGACGCACCCGTTTCTAAATAAGAGGCTTACTATTAGATTTACTGTTAGATTTGCTACTGAGGTATTTACTAATTTGAATGGCAACATTAGCATATAAGAAGTTGTAATATATTTTATAGTCACATTTAGGTAAGTGTTTAGATAATTTAAATAATGATGACCTATACGTAACGTTTTTCGTTGTAAGGACCTGTAATCTTAAAATAAAATAGAGCAGTAGAACACAGTGGGACATTTTCAAAACGTATTATTCTTAATATCCCACCGATAATATTATTTGGAACATAAATGTAAGTATAAAAATAATATGAAACACAAATAAGAGATCCTAACAGCCTTCTAAATGGCCCTCAATTTTTTGTTCTCTCATCCACGCAATCCCAAGAAACACTGGCCTCTTAAGGAACAAAGTGCCACATTTAACTACACTACGAAGATAGTAAACATAATTTACAGCTCAACGCTGTTTTTATATTTATTTATATTCCGTTTAGTACTATTGCTAGTGCCATAAAAGTTCCGTAAATTTCTATCGAATCGGACAGTTCTGGGACTGATCGCTCATCCGACCATATTTATAGCTCTTTGATTTATTTTGTTATCTCTTTATTGCTGGACTAACGACAAGCATTCTACTTCGAAGATTAATCACTTGCGTCAACGTGATTTAGCAGAGCAACCGATATTTAATGTCGGCTGTTTAGATTGTATGCGATACCTATTTATATTTAGATGATCCTTTGAGCGGTTAAGTATCCAATTATCGTAGATTTGTAGAATAAATCTGAGTGAGAATCTATGAATTATCAATATTTATATAAGATTTACTTGTAAGTCAAAAATGATTGTAAAATAGTGCCTATCGTATGTAAACGGGTGTTACAAGTTTTGCAATATGTAATTAAAATTTCTGTTTTTTATGTAAGAAATTAAAATTCAAAACTAACATTATTTGCTGACCGCTACCTATTGTAAACTTAAAATGAATAGCCTAAGAATAAATAATAATTAGTAGAATAGTGCAAGTGTCGTTCATCACCTTTGAAACTAAAACAGATTGTTCTTTCAGTTTGTCAATATAAGACATAAATAAGCCTGTGAGTGGTGCTACCTCAATCGAATCATAAAATATTTTACCATATTACTTACTTTACGCGGTTAAAAACAACAAGTACTGGTCAGATTACTATAATGGTTCCGTATTAATTTGCGTATTTATGATATTGGCAGAGTAAGCATGGTTACATTTCTTAGTACTTAATTAAAGGCAATGAAAAGTATTTTCATTATTTCCGATCTAAAACTATAAGACACGTCTCTTACTCTACCAATTTTCTTTTTTTTATTTCTCATATTTTTAGATTTAATTATTCTGTATCTATTGTGTAAATTAATCAAATTAAGGTTTAATCATATTCGTGAATTAATAACAAAATTATTAAGAAACTTGTAATTAACTTTACAAGTTGCAGTAAAAGCTTGTACTTTCACCTGTCCTGGTATCAGTCTGTTATGGAATTAAATTTAAACCTTTGTCGGTATCTTATTATGTAAATCGAATGATAATGCAATATTATGATGTGATTATTTATTATAAACAGAGAGATAGATGCATGAAAACGTATTATACAAAATTGTAAGAGTTTCGTTCCTTGCCGTTTGTCTACGGAACCCCAACAATATCTATTATAAATCGTATTTAACTACATTGAGATAGCTTAGTGGTATGTCGCTTACAACACTCATACCTATCTTTACGAGCAACTAAATCGGTGGACAAAATCTTCCTTTATAAATCTGCCATTAGTCCTTTAGCGTAGTTCAATACGATGCATTTGTAGACTTTCCAACTGTCTTGTCTTCTCAAGACATGTTCTATTATTTTTTGGGACTTAATTGTTCTATCTTTATACTTTTATAATAATTTGGCTCACTTTCTTATGAGGGGCTATCTGAGTCCTTGGGAGTAGTTATTACTCCCAAGGACTCAGATAGCCCTCATATTGGTGATTGACTTAATATAGCATATTGTATTATTGTATCTGAAGTTGCTCACAGATGTCGGCGGCAGTGATCAATTACCATCAGATTAACATGCTCGTATGCTGCGTAAATTTTATAAAAAATTGTCTTGGATAGTTTTAAGTGATATGTATTTTTTTTTTCGCGCGTCTTTATTAATTCTACATTATGTCTAATTAAATAACCGTTTTCACGTTTTCCATCATGTTTGGATTAATACATAATTATAATGTGTAATAAATGTAATTAAATTAAAAATAAGTATTTCCATGTTTTACATAAGAGATAATGGGTATGTTTAATTCCATCAATTAAGTTCTATTTTCATTGGGTTTCGACAATAATCTTTTAAACATTTATACTACGCACTGTATTTAATAAAAAACGAATTAGTTCTTAATATTAAAATTGTAGCATGGTAACTCTACTTGCGTGGGACTCTTCATATGGTGTAGCGACAAACCGGTAACAATATGCGTTATTCTGGCACCACACCACGCTGTCCAAGCATTGTGATTTACAAGGGACTTAGTGCCATATTTGTGTCTACAACTTCACATATAGATTTTCCACTCGGCAAGCGTGTAAAATGTCACAGGGTATTATGGTAAGCTAATGTTACTGCTTTGCATACGTTATTCAAAAGCAAGTTAGTCTGATGCGTTTAACTTGGTTTATTTAAGGAAGAAAATCTTTTATGCCTGGTTTAAACTATTTTGTATCGGATAGTTTAAATTAATATTGACTTTTTGTCTATAACAATAAATTTATGTTATGCAAATAAAAGTAATACGTATTAAAATATTTTAGAGAATGATGCTTTTCCGTACTAATAATCCCACGCTAGGATTCCATGTGATGTGGGTGTAATATAAACATACAAAGATGAGCCTACAAATATTAACCTGTAAAAATCACTTATATAGATGCCCATTTAGTTATGTAAGTCTGGTTTGATTACTTCTGTCTTATAATAGCAAAGGTAGAAGAACTCTTTGTGGTTAGAATTCGGAAGCATCTCTGTCACACTTATTTCAGCCCAATAACATCAGTTTTATGCATTGCTGTATACTGGTCTGAAGGGTAAGTGAGACATTTAAAGGTGTTCTAACTTAGTCGTTAGGGGTAGTAACACATCTGTGTAACCTTAGGTAAGAATTTTATCTGGGGTTGAGTATAGATGATTATGCTTGGCAGTTACATACTATTAATTGGACTGAATGCTCGTTTGTTAGTTTATTAAAAAAATCCTTTGTTTGAGCGTGTAAAATATATGTAGTCTTTATAGAAAGTATACATAGTTATTTAATCCAAAATCCATATCCAAATATACTTTCTGACTATATAGTAATATAACATTTGACTTGCAATTATTCGATTAACAAATAACATAGCACTTAAGACGTAAACAAGAACAATTACAACATTATATTTGTTCACAAGCATTGGAACCACCTACACAGCTTCAAGCTGTTTATTGACAGAAAGAAATATTGCCGATGGAGCATCTAACTTCAAAGGTTCGTTGCGTGATTGGTGTTTAATTTATGAACGCAGAGTCATCAGTAAATACATTACACGTAAAACCGTTTTACAGACACTCGCCCACACTCCTCGTATATTTGCGTCGTTAGATATCGTCGTCAAGATACTTGCGAAAGAGCATAACTTAAAATCAATTTTGATGTTAATTTCTTTTTCTATCTCAATTTTATAACAATAGTGGTTATATATGCCTTTGATAAACTCTTAAATCCTTATTAGTTAGTACATCATATTTGGATTTGGTTGATTGAGATACAAAAGATATCGTGATAATTTATCTTGTCTTTTTTTTTCGAAGGGGAAACCTTCAAAAGGTACCTGACATCGTGGGAGCGATCTCATCCCGGAACTACAGGGACTTTTATTGCAAATATTTATATTACATAACTATTATAACTTATCCTGTTATTTCTATGTATCTAATGCATTTATAATTGTTAGTTTTTCAAAAATAGTTTTTAATCAAAAGAACGTAACTTAATTATATGAAAACCTATTTTAATTTTAACCATTACTGCTATAATTCTTTGATACAGCTGATAGAAATAACTATAGATGAAAAATATAGACACAATCAAGAAATATTTAGACTTTATTGTTCATGTTGTTTTTCCATTTCTTTGTAATAAACTTTGTACGTATCTAATCTTCCGTTTACATAATTATAAACGCTTATATACGTGCTTAAAAGTAATATTAATTGTAGCATAATATCGTAGAGATGCAAGAGAGCTATCATTCACTCTGACTTTATGCTCCATCCATTACATAACCAATTTTCTAAACGGTTCTAATAAAATATAGCGGCAATTACGACAGAAATAGTGAAAGATAAAGCTGTCGTGCCATCGCATTAGTTCGTGTCTATCGTCGAAACGGTTACCGATTAAATTATTGCCATCAAGTCATTCGTTGGCAATAAAACGCTAAAGTGTTAATCTGTTATTAAGCCTGAATGTATCTCTGCGGCATCAGAAGCACTTAGCAAGAGGTCTTATTACGGGGTATTAGTATTCCGTATGACGATAGCATCGTGTAGGAAATTAAAAGGATACGCCTTCCCACGCACTGGCGCGACAGGTCCGGGGTTGCACCGTAGGCCGTGTAAATTCTAAATCAGTTATGTAAGGTGCGTTCATACAAATTGCAGTTAAAATGTTTTTGTCGTTTGGAATGAAAGTGGGTAATTTTTACTACGAAATGGGTATTGAATAAACATAAACATAAATGCTTTCTACGCTCATAGCCCCACAGTAGGATTTTCTCCTGTATCGTGGGTGCCATGGACACACAAAGACGAATACACAATCACCGAGACCCAGATCAGAAATCTGAACTCATCATTCAGATGTCTGCCTGGCCGGGGATCGAACCCGGGACCCACTGCGTGTCAGATCAGTATGGTGACCGCTCCACCACGTGGGTCGTCAAATAGATTAAAGACTTTATATAAGTACAGATTAATTTTGTTCAGTTGCGTAATACATAAAGTTATACTTTTTGTACTCGATAATTAAACGGAAAATGTATAATTAAAATGCCGCAGGTATTACATTTAGAAAATATTTGGTTCCACAAAATTTGCCTTGTTTCAATATTAAATTAAAACATCTCAAATGTAAAAAATAATACCTATGTGTCTTTAAGTAGTTAACGTAGTTTTTTATTTCACCATCTAAAACACTTCTTAAGTTATAATGAGGTTTGTGCATTCCGTAAAAGATACTGTTGACAACTTTTAGTGTCGTGTTAAAATTGTAAACTCCCTGTTGAGATTGATGTTGCCACACTGAAGATGGAAAGTAGAGTAAGGAGGAGTATTATATTGACAGCGGGTAGATTATATTATTGAAATAGAATGAAAAAAAAATAACGCTGTACTTTATAATGTTTTAAAATACATTTTTTTATTTTTGTTATGAAATTGTGACTTGTTTTTGATGCCATAGCACACCATAATGGAAATGTACCGGATTATACTGACCTACTGACTTTAAAGTAATTTCAAAACTTTTCTTTTACTGAATTGTCAGGTGTGACTGTTGGTTCCTTACGATGCCTTCCTTGATTTAAAGCTAATAATTTCTAATAATCATGTTATTTCGAAAAAACCGTTCGAAGAACCGAAATTGGGATTCGAACCTCAGTAAAGCAGAACAAAATAATAAAAAAAAAAAAAAACATTTATATACGCGATTTCGCAATAATAAACTATCATTGTTCCTGGATAAATATAAAATACCTACATATATTAAAACATTGTGTATGGAAACGTATACTAATAAGTACAAGAAAATAATTCATAAATTATCTTTTAGTGTGAAAGTCTACTAGTTGTAGTTATAGCTCTTGCAATAGCTGACTGAGACGGGCCGTGGGCGGCGGCGCCACGGCTTTCAAACCACAAACTTAAACACAGTAAATGTAGTGGACAGTAGTTAACTAGAACTTTACGTAGAGGTCAACTTTATATGATTTTAGACTAATATTGTCGCGGAATTAATACGTTTTAATATGTTACGTGTGTTCACGATATGCGCTTTTAGAATTTCTTTTTGCCGATATTTTATAGTCATACCCATGTCTAATGGGTATTGTATTATAACAGATGTAGAGTCTTGTACCGGTGTAAAAATAAAAATATACTCTTTGAGATGATCGTGACAATACTAAAAATAATAAAGTTGTTTAATGAGATTTTTGGTACATATAAAATAAATTTCCATACTCATACCTTCCACAGGTATCATTCAAATACACTGAAATTAGTGAAGTAGGTACTATAAAGCCAAGGTATACTAATACCAACACAACCAATTTAGGTCGAGAATCAAACACGAATCCCCCCAGAAACACTAAAATACCAGCCGTTGCGACACGCTGGTTACTATCAAACTATTTTTTTTACATGCTTCATTTATTATTGGAAGCAGATAACATTATTTCGTTCTAATTTTGATATCAGATTAAGAGTTATACACGGCTTATGACTCGGTAACACACGATTATAAGTGTGACGTTTGATATCATAATAGAAGATGACATAACTATAGTATTTATTTAAAAACAACGAATTGAAACTTGTTAATTTGTATATTTTAAAGATTTCACTTGACAATAAACTCTTAAAAGATTACATTTTTTATAACTTTACGATATTATAGGTCACACAAACTTATTGGATTGGGAGCTAAAATAGATCTTTAAATTCTCGACACTCCTATAAAACGGAGTTTGAATTCATAAATAGCGGAGATAAATCTGCGTACAGATTAATCCGCGTACTAAACTAAGGGTCCAAGTGCAAAGGCATGTACTTGAATTACTGTTAATTTATATTTACTCTGGCAACACCGTAGCTTAGGCTATCAGCTACAAATAGCGATTACGTCCGTGTTGCCAGCCTGTAATTACTTGGCTGTATATCTTTAGCGTTACAACCGTAAAAACCTTTGTACATAATTAATTTTATTTGCCTTTCCAAGTAGCCGCTATCAACTTGCTAAATCCATTAGGAGAGGAGGTTATAAATTAGTGTATTTAAACTGCACAGGATACATGACTTAATTATGCACTAAATGAACATGTAGGAGGTACTCTTAGGAATAAGTGGATGTAAATATTATGCACATAATGTGTGCTTACACTTTAAGATGTATTTTAAGTTAATCGATCGCATTAAGTCACTTTGGATTATCGTTATATTAATACATGCAGTGACACTTCGAATCCCGTTTTATGAAACCTGTAAGTATGGGGGAGAGATTTTGGCATTGTTATAGTTCATGTACAGAAGGATAGCGGTAAGATAATCTTTATTTATGGTATAATGTTGACAAATATATGAATATTAATTACTAAATATAATTATTCAATATATTTGTATAAATTAATCAAAAGAAATATTAATTATCTATATTGTTGGCTATGTAAAACACATTATGTCACAATGTCTTAGTCAAAAAATCTGTTGATTTAAAATGCAGTTTAGTCACTAAAATAATGTTTTTAAACAAAGCGGAAATTTATGCACAGATGAAAAATACCCTATAAAAGCTTTGTCTACCGATCATCCATGCTATCAATTATAAAGTATAATCTTTTGAATTTAAGAAATTAAGAATTAAGCGAATATCAAGTTTAGCTTTTAATTGGGTCTAACTACAATGGGTTGAATTTGAGTATTGCTGCGAGCAACTGGTTAGTACTACTGGTTGCTCCTCGCCGTCGTAATTATTGCAAGAAATTTAAAGAAACAACACTCAATGGTTCAACTACGGCATTACCTCGGTCATATTTGTATTCATGTTTGATGTGACGAAGAGTTCCAACTTAGTTGAAATACACTTCTAATTAATACAAGCAGTATTTTTATGTTAAAATAAATAAGTTTCATTTTATATAGTTTTTTTATGATGTGTCTTATACGATGGTTAGTATAGGAAATTCTGTGAATAAATAAAATAAATATATGAATTTTAAAATACGAAAACATAAAACTTCTAAAGTGTAAAGTGTAGTGTTTTCTTTTCATAGTGTTGTTTAGTAAAAAGCTTTATGTTTATAAAACTCAAAGCATTTACACTTAAACTTCGATATCACTTGTAAATACTAAGCCTGAAATCCTACATTATTTACTCACGAAGGTTAATCAAAGCGGGCGATGCGAATCATTAAAACGGCTCTTTCTGTCGACAGGCATATTTCACGGGCTTTGTTACCTTGTTTATTGAAATGAATATTTAATTTCCATGTCGGATATCATCACGCGAAATTTTTACCCTTTCATACTAACTTTTATAACGTTTTCGTAAATGTGTGTTTCTTACTGCCGTTAATGTTATTCTAAATGATGGACAATATCATTTTTTTTCTAATTCGGTTGTATGGTTACTTTACAGAAATTAAAAGCCATTGTGATTTAACTCCAAGGGACCCCTTTCATATCTATTTCTGCTTTATAACATTAATGCTAGGAGCTGATGGGCTTTGATTCGGATACAGTGGTAAGAAATATACAAATACAAATGCGAGACTTATCAAATTGGAGGTCCATTTATAACCCATAAAGGTAATATACCATCAGATGTAATGGGTACTTGTTAAGTACTTCTATATTATATAACAAATTACCATAACGTTTCCAATACACGCTTAAACGTGGCATACTACTTCTTTGTAGATCCTACCTTGCTTTGATACACGTGAAATCTATCCAAAGGATATCAAAGAATTTGCGGACAATCTCGAGTAGAACTTCAATCACATTGGCTACAAGCTGAGCCCCGCGGTTATATCCGCGTTTATAAAATGTACTTGACATGGTTACATACAGCCGAAACTTTACGCCTTACAAAATTTTAACATTGTAGCATAGTTTCAGGAAGAACTGATAGCAACTGACTTTAGCGGCAGTGAAGGTGGCTGCTTGCGCGTAGAGCGCGCGCGGTTTCTTAGGTTTTATTTGTTAATTATTTGTGCAAAACCCTTAGATTTAGAACGTTAATTGTATTCTTATTTTAAGGAATTAATTTAAAAAAAAATCTTATGGACCTTCAACCGGAGCACACGACATACGTTTTTATTATTTGGCACTATACTAGTGACAATAAAAGATGCAATACAAAACAAATTTGTAATATCCAATCCTCGAATATCATTGCAATATCCATTTCAAAATTTGAATAAGATGATTCCTTACAGGATAAACCAGCGATTCTACGTCGCTAGTATGAAAGAGCTGTTTCGGTGGCCTAAAATTTTCAGAGTGTGTGTGCGTGTTAATTTGACGGTGATGGACAGCGCAGAAACGGCCTAAATTTACACGTGTACACACAATATCCATATTTAAATGAAATGTTTCAGCCTTTGTTTATTCCCAAGGCGTCCTGAATAAATCCACTTCACGCTCATCGTCCCGTTTTCAAAGAGAATACGTTGTTATAATTATAATATTACATTAAGGTGATTATGTCAGGATGGGTTCATTATGGGTTCATTTGTGTAAAAATAATTAGGTACTCAATAAAACTTATCAACTGTGGTATCACTGTCACGCCTATTTTTGTTTTATGAATGGTATATTTGTACTACAACTATTTTCTAGTTTAGATGGTAAAGCTGGTATTATTTGGTTTTAATTAATTTTATACTAAATACCAACTTGTGTGAATTCTGCGTAGCTCAATGGTTGACTACTAGAGAATGCTTTAAGCATTAAAACCGCCTTATGTACTATCTTTCAAGGTGTAATAAAATTTAAATAAATAAATAATTAGTACGTCCTTAATATTAATGACTGGCAATGCATTTTTCATGCGTTAGAACCATAACGTAACGTGCTACCTTTTTCATACCTATTTTCTTCCTTAACACAATATTAGTGTAAGCGTTGTTGTGTTTTGATCAGATAATCGTGGTAAGAGACAACTAAACGACACATTCCAAATTATTTCTCACTTAAGTTAAGGTCAGGTACCCGTGGCCGATCTCACATAGAACTATGACTGTTTTAATCAAATTCTTTGGAATTTACAGTAGTTAGAAGTAGCCACCTACCGAACCATTATGAAGAATCTCATACAAACTGGATAAAATGTTTATTAGTTGCGTTCTAGTCCGAAATATATGTACAGTCTCAAAAATTGAAATTCATGCAACCGTTTTCACTAAGTTCGACTTTATGTATTCAAATTTGACGTAAACATTTTAAAGTCACAATTTTTCGTTATAAATCACATCTCCGTCGCGCCCCCTGACGAGATACTTCATATTCATCGCGGTTGCATCATTAAGGCGCTCGCACTCGCCTGGATTTGCCGCCCGCCCTGTTGCCACTATTTGCATAATAATTTTCACTTATGAATAGGTATTAAGGCGTTATTGCACTTATAAATATTTATTTATCCTACTCAGTCGTGGATGCAGTGGGAGGAGCCATAACGTGTTTAGCGATTTTCTTGTCAAGCGATGACGGCCGGTATGGTAGAGGTTCGAAAGCGAATGAATGATAGCTGTAATTCCAGTTTAATGAGCATTTTGTTGAGTGCGGACAACTTTAATGGATTGTGTAATGGTTAAAACATACTTTTTTGTTTATAATTAATTAATTGGATTAAATGAATTGGTGTAAGACTTTATGTTTGTATGTTTATACTTGAACAAGGTTAATTTTATTTTTTATCATATTGCATACAAATATAGTGTTTTTATCAATTGTAAAATAAACTCGTAGATTAGGATTATAAATCTTAATCTATCGTGTATTTTATAGTTAAGTTACTTTAAAGATTTTGCTACTAAATAAAGCTGTTTAATGTTTAGTGTTAACCCTTATATTTCATACACTAATTAATTGAAAAAATCAGTTCCTACTATACAACTATATACCATAAATAAAGTATTGTACTTTATATGGAGTAAAATAACATTACACTTCATGAGAATAATAAAATACGTAAAAATACATTATTTCACATGTTCTAGGATTTAAACAGATTGGACTTCAGCATTTTATCATGCTTAAAATATACTATTATTTGCTATTACACGGTTTATACAGCCACTTTACTTATTAAGTGGTAGAATATTTAGATATGGCGATGTCTTTTTTTCTCGTCAAATTGTATAGACATGGGTGTTACAGATTATTAAACCGCCGACTTGAATTCCTTTCACTCCATCTTAAAGTTAAAAAATTAAGGAAAAAAATGTAGTTTATTCTGACTCTAGGAACTTTTTTACGTTTATAATCAATGTAATTTAATTGCTGACCAAAACCCTAACCATACATTACAATACGGGTACTATTGTAATTTACGTACTAATGTCTTATTATAGAAATATATGACAGCAGTTATTCTTATTTTAGTATTGGTTTGGTTACTAAATGACACCATATTAAATTTTCGAAAGATTGACAGATAGATAATGAATGATAATGCAAACAAGTAATCCTATAACTAAATAATTCGCAATATCATCACACAATCATTCTATTGTAAAATTATTAACTACGAAGTAATATTATTCAACAATGAAGCAAATATGATGAATCGTACGCGCGTATTATAAGCTAATAGACAAACGCATAAATACATCTGTCTATGTGACTAATTTAACTTCAATTTAAACGCTCGGGACACAATGCGCATCGTATGAATTATGGCTGGAGATTGCATCGAGAATACATCGATGTATGAGTTTAATAAATCTACTTCCCGGGTATGCGAATATGACAATGATATTTGCGAGGCTAGAGATTTCATATGAATTGGCTTTTAGTATGAATTTTAATGAAATTTAAAAATGACTTGCTGCGAATCGCGGATTCGGCCGCGTTTGCAATTTTTTTTAAATTAAACTACTTTTCATAGAGTAACTACACGCATGTAATTAAATAAATAAAACAAAATGTTACGTTAAGATATGTATTAATTTCAATCTTTTAAATTTTATTCCGTATTTATGATTTTAAAACACAGACAGATAAAAATCTAAAAATACAGATCTCGGTTCAAACTTTCTTTTTAACAAATATACGACATACAGGCAAATGAAAGTTTCTTTTTTCAAACATATTTCATCTATATGACAAAATGACTTTATATACATACCGTCAACCCATTATTGTCCCACTGCTGGGTACGGGTCTTCTCTCAGATTGAGACAGTTTCAGGCTATAGTCCACAACAATGGCCAAGTGCAAATTGTTAGACTTCACACACCTTCGAGAACTTTTTAAAGAACTCTCAGGTGTATAGGTTTCCTCATAATTATTTCCTTCACCGTAAAACAGTGATAATTGATTTTTAATACGCACATAATTTCAGAAAAATCAGTGGTGCGTGCCTGGGATTCGAACCTCGGACCCTCGATTTAGAGGCAGAGTTTCAACCATTCGGCTATCGCTGTCCATAGTGACTTTATATGTCAATAGTAATATATACTACTCTTTTCATGATCCACGAGTATACATACAGGTACATCAAGGTCAAGTAATGGAGGCAATATTATTTTAGTAAAAATGTGTATTGTGAGTTTTTACGCATTTAAAAGAGATGAACTCAAAAAAATATTTGATCCCATTTTTAAGACTTAAAAATATATTTACAGATTCTGAGTAATAGAGTGCCGCGATCGAGTTTTCACAGGAAAAATATTTGTAGCTGTGTTACGGAAATGCCTGTAACACGACTTAAGAAAATAAAACTGACGGGTAATATGCAAATAGTGATCGAGTATAAAAGATTGAAAAAGAGTGAATAGCTTTTCATTGAATTTCCTTTTTATACGGCTGTCTGTAATGGAAGCATATATAAGACACTGAAATTTCAAGCGTATATTCCTTCTCATATATGTTACGAATATAAAACGGATATAACAGTAGCACAACGTAAGAAAATAAAACTGACTGGTAATATGTGTCTCAATATAAAATATTGAAAAAGATTGAATAGCTCTGGATTTAATATCCTTTTCATACGGCTGTCCGTAATGGACGTCATACATTACACACTTCAATTTTGGATATGTTTATCTAATACAAGTTACGAAAATATAAAAATAAGAAAGTATTAAAAATATCATTGAATATATTCTACGGAAATGCCAGTAACACGACGTAAGAAAATAAAACTGAGCCGGGATATGTAAACAGTGACTAACTAAACCAGTATGAATAATCAGAAATGCTCTAGATTTAATGTTATTTTCATACGGCTATCCATAATAGACGTCGTATCCGTATGTAACACTTAAATTTCAGAAGGATGTTTTCTTGTCTGATACATGTTACGAATATGTAACAGACATGGTACACAAAACGGAAAAGATATCATGTCGTTGTTATAGTTTTATCAGACACTTGTAATAGGGTATAATTGTTATATTCATATAAAAATATTTGTGTATATGGCCAGGTGCCTTCGAAGGAAGTAAAAATAAATTGAAAATTAATCCTTCTTCACAAATTTAAATGACTGCTATTTCTACCTCAAAACAGCAGGATAAAGATTTTTTCTTGAATAAAGGTGTTTGCTTTACAATTAGTCAGACATGTTTACTTACACGAGGTTGTTTAAGTTGGTTCTTAGTGATATATTGTGTTCGAACTGAGGAAGCTATTCTATTCGAGGTTGATCTCTATATTCAGTCGATTTTTTTAGTCTTATAATTTTTTAAATAAATTCATTATTAAGTCGATTATGTTCATTGAATAATTCGGTCATTATGTTCATTGTACAATCAATTTCACATAAAAAAAATCACCAAGATTTCATTTCAAATATATTCAATCAAATACGCAAAATATGTATAAGGCGCCACATTACGACAAATACACATAGCGTACGAAAAATAATGATGATATCGCATAATATTCTATTGGCCGAATCTCTAATACCGGGAGTCTGGACGAGCGGTCGATGAGGGATATTATTCATATTTTACGATATTCGCCCTCACGCAGTCTGCTCACGACTTGTACTTTTTCAATAAAACATCCCCCGACCCATCAAGAGTGCGGTCACGCAGAGGGATTTTATAACTTTATAGCAGCACCTACCTGTTCCAATATTCCCGATATACGATGCAAAACCAAAAGTTGGCCTATTGATCGCTATTTTGTGAATCAAAGTATAGACTTTGATTTCTGATGATATATTTCCAGAATATTGGAAATATGTACCTATATCATATCCTCTCTTCTCGTGAACGTCTAAAAAAGCTAAATTATTAAGTTAAGAAGTTATCCAAAAGGGTTAAAGGCTAAGTAGTTATCCATTTTCTATAAAATGCAAGACTCACGATAAAACTTTTCCATTTAAGGGATTCCTACTGGGAAGGAAGTTCTTGCGTCCAGTAAAATACTTATAAAAGGTTTAGTGTGTTTAGTTTCATCTTTTTTTTAATTTTGGGTTTGTACTAATCACAGGTTGATTATTGTGTCTATTTATATTGTTTTATCGCATTGCATAATTTAAAATCGCCTTTTCAACTTTATTATATTTCTTTAATTCTGGTATTCAATAGAATACAAACCTACTAGTAAGTCAGTTGTTGTTTCAAGCAACAATTGGCGGATATGAAAGCTAATGTTGTTTCAGAGTTCACGTTTTAAAATTTCACGATACAGTTTGCATCAGTTTTATTGTTAAATACATACAAAATTAACAATATTGGAGGTACCCAATTAAAATGCCTAACGTTACTTACTGAATCTGTCTTTGCTTAGAATGGCTTCTAGATTTAGATTATAGGTGTAGCAACAGTTGTCTGAACGGCTTAAGCCCGCAATTAGACTTCAGATTTAGTGCCTGTAATTGTTTGTCAAATGCTATTATAGGATACCACTAACAGGTTTAACGACTTGAATTAAATCAATTGATCAATGTTTACTGTTAATGGCACACTTGACTGGTTAATGGTTTCTTTAGATCGCTGTTGCTCAGTAGATACTGAATTATTTCTGTTACTTGCTATAAAATAGTGTCAAATGTACCGTGAATTTATTATAATGTCTATATATCGGAAATACTGTTTCCGTAATATTTTGATTCGTATTTAAAGGGGTATCATAAATAACTAAATAGTTACTATACTAGTTATATTATGACGACCCGCGTGGCGGAGCGGTCACCATACCGGTCTGACATGCAGTGGGTCCCGGGTTCGATCCCCGGCCAGACAGAAATCTGAATGATGAGTTTAGGTTTCTGTTCTGGGTCTGGGTGTATTCGTCTTTGTGTGTCCATGGCACCCACGACACAGGAGAAAATCCTACTGTGGGTGTGAGCGTGTGAGTTAAATCATAATACGTTTAAAATTACATTTCGCGGACATTCGCGGACCGCGAATGTTCCA
>MOOZ01000017.1:162948-187363 GCA_002930495.1 Cecropterus lyciades | reverse complement strand
TTTACCATCGAGAAATAATCAATTAAAGTGAATATAAATATACTAATATATATACAATAACAACAAATGCCTCTACTTAAATATATATAAAGAGGTTTCTATGTACGTAACATGACAAATCAGTGACAACTATCACGAGCTGAACTTTATCATCAGGATGTAGATGTCTTGGCAAAAATATCACTTTCTTTGAGAGAAAAATCTCTACAGTTTTTTTCCCTACCAAGTACGACAACGTCGTAATATAATTCAGGAAAGACCGAAATCGCTGACAAACAATCGAACTTACAAGGTCGCCTCAAGATATTTCGGATACTGCTGGAGTATGGAAATAGGGATTTTATGGGTATTTGGCAGGCTTGCTGGGAATTCGACGTAAATCGCTTTAGGGGATTGTCTCCATGGACGAGTTATCGGATGGAATCGAGCAAAGATGAATATTAGCAATCACCTGTGTTGTGGGTTGCATATATTCAAAGTGTTCATGTTCTTGAATATTGTATGAGTAGAAATGAATTATGTGGTCCTTTAAAACAACGCAAGATAAGATTCTTCAACATCAGATGGGTGCTCCAGGCTCCTCCGCCTGGTAAATAGTTTGGTGGAAGTGGATAACCACCGTAGATCGATTATCGTGACCGAGCGACAGTTAATACATTCAGGTTATCCCTGTTAGGCGTTACGCAGGCTGGTTGTCTTTATTTTTTACAAGTGGCTTGTTAAAAATGTTTTTTACTCTTCGATAAGTAAAATTGCAATAAAATATTTAGATATTCCGAAAGATTTGAATCCTAGTACCGTATTAAATCGCTGTTCCATGACGCAACATCAACCAGATGTAAAGAACAATATCCATACAGAAAACCAAGAAATTCAGTGAAAATAAAGTGAAAATAAAATAATTTGTTAATAGATCCATTATTTTTTTTAAATAGTTCCGGCCGATCTACAACGCTTGATTTAATTAATAATAATATTAAGTATGCTGTAGCTTTAGAATACATGGTTATAAATAGACTAGGTGCTATCAGTCCATTAGTCTTTAGACCATCCAGTCTAAATCTGTATCTGTGAGTAAAAAAGTGTAAATGAGGCAGTTAAGGTTAAACAGTGATAGAAAAGATTTTTCACCTTACTTATTCCGACACAAAAAAGGAATAACCAAATGCCTTAACAATTAATACATTTTATCTATAAATTTTGTCGAATGAGGTATTTTTAATCTGAATACTACTGCTGTTAATTTAATGTATATGTCGCAGTGATTCCTCAGAAATCGATAGAATTGTCGACTGTGTATAGTTGTACTGATATCATAACGAATTGACGAGAATTTAACCGTGTACGTCGTGATTGTGGAAACAATGTCTATAGAATTGCTGATACTATAAACTTCTAGGTCAGCCCATCATACATACATTATCCCATAATAAGGTGTACGTGCCAAGTCCAATCCTGGATATAGTATACAAGTTTGTTGTATCTCCTATAATTGTTATTTATAGGTACCCCTTTGTGTTTTTATTTTGTTTCTATTCCATACTAGTGTAGAAAATACTAGTTAATTCTCTATTAATGTGCCAAAAACTTATTGGGCATCTATTTTTAACACGACTAATATTTCTGAGAATTAATATAACATCAATTATTTGTAAATATAAAAACACTTTTTAATATTAACACAAATACTTAAAAGACATTATACATATAGAAAAAAATAGATATTAATACTGTCTATGAATTCGTGTACTTGAGGTTTTGGAAAAATCTTATTCTAAGATTTTTCTGTCAAGCAAAACTTCGAGATTAACTTGATTAACACATATAGATATGTAATATAAATATGAAATGATAAAAATTATGCTGATAGTGTAAAAAATATCATTACATAATTAATGACGTGACTAAATACTGTACTAATTATAATAGACAAAATAAAATTAAATACTATGTACATTTTTTATAAACTAGAAGTAGCAAGCGAGCATGCCGCCTACCTAATGGTGAGTGGCCATTGGCACCATGGACAGTAAGAGACTTCATACAGTATAGGTGTTATATCTAAAGTCAATCACAGATGCGTTGCTACTCCCGAGGACTAAGAGGGTCGATTCATATGAAAGTGAGCCAGCAATCACACCCTGCCAATGGCAGAAATTGCTTCACTCTAGAAATAGGTGGTCAAACTATACTCGTTGTAACACTTTTGAACATACACAAATTAAAAAAAGGGTAATTAATTTTAAAGTTTAACTAATATCCATTTGATGAAGATGATAAACTTGTAAGATACCATAGAAATTAATAAAAGTGTACATAACATTTCGATTAAGCAACAACTTGACTTGAAATGCTCATCAACGCTTACAATGTACAGACAACTTCAATTATAAATCACCTTGGGACGGTAATAGCACATTAGGATCTCTTTGCTTATTAAAAGGCTTAACTAGTAAGCCATTAATGTAGATGAAAGTATACAAAGCGGCATGTAAGAGAAGCTGGCTCATTAATCATGTATTCATAAACCTGTCAATCAAAGCCTTGCACCTGCGGTATCATGTCCACTTAATTTCATAATGTATCGTTAATCTTGGTTTATCTGAAGGACAGGGTCCATATGAGCAGTGTTATTATACTCACAGATCGTGAAAAATATACACTTTTATAAGTACGAGATATAGCGTGTGTATATAAACTTTTGAGTGTAAATTTCTCCCAATTACAAACATAGTAATGTTGGTCCGATAATAACGTCCTTCCTGTAATTACATTTTATATTATTTTACAGCGATTCATTAGCTAGTTTTCTAAACATTTTTATCAAGAAGTCGATTTTTAACTGACTTTGTAATCTTTTACTTAAAGTAAAATATGAGCAACATATTAGCAAATGGGAAATGTGGTAGCCAATAGTGTTTAATAACATCAGATAGGATTTGGGTTCATACTGAGATACGCACAGATCCGTTTAGAATTAATTTGATATGCCAAGTATAATTCCTTACGATAATAGGCAGCGCTTAACACTGCCTCGGAAGTCATATATGTATATGTAGTTCCTGAATAATTTTAGTCCAAAATCATCTGTTTTGGAATACGTTGCGTGGACTTGTAAAATGTAAAAGAAACAATTAAATTGTGTTAGTCACTTTTAAAACATCTTATCGTTCTCGGATCTCATGTTTTCTTTCGCTTAAAATTTACATCCAGCAAGATTAAATCGTTCCCAAAACCTTTAACCAGTAATTGACAGATCAGATACGGTATGTTGATTTTCGATCCCTTTAATTATGCGAATCCGCTTATCCTTCCATCACGCATTTAATTATGGAGTTCAACCTCCATTCGGCGGTTTTCACGAAATCATTTGTAACTTTTATAACCGCTATTGTTCGCGTGAAATGTTGAAATAAAAAATATCTTAATTGTGGTGGTAGTCGCCGTGTTTTGTGATACTAGAATATATAACTCGGTAATTAAGTCCGTCGTGTTGACTGTAACGAGCGAGATAAGTGCGTAATTCAGGCGGGAATTACGTTCAGATTTCGTATGCTTTTCGAGTATGACGATAATTGTGGTTTAAAGTTTTTAATTGTTTTATATTGTTACTGTAATGTTAAACGTTTTTTTTCAACCTTTTTTGGTACTCTAAAATAAGTTTCTTACATAATATATGAAGTACATTTTATAATGCTTTTATAAGTACTGTACAATAAAAAGCGGTCTGGCAATTTATATGATAATTTTTGCCTTTTGAATTTTATACGGTACCTAACAAGCCAAAAATTTAAGGAACGAAATTGAATATTTTATTCCTGTAACACGCAACTATTTTCCGACTGAAAAAATACTAACGGTTTTTAAAAAGGGAAATATACCCCAATTACTGAATGCTTTCGATATTTTCGTGATTAGTAGCGCGCATAAAATTTTATAACCAAATAAATATTAAAAGAACATGGTTCATTTAATTTAAAAAAAACAAGAGGGTGAAAACACGAAATATGTTATTATGGAGCTAAAATTATAAACCTTAGGAAGCGAAAACGTAATATTCCGTGATACAGTGAAATGAGACCGTTGCAAACATATTGACCAACAATTTTGATTTATGCGGGATACACTTCCGTGGAATGGTTTTCTTCAACGCTGAATAATTTATACATTACGATACCGTACGGAAAGCACGTGTTGTAACATTTATGTCTTATTAAAAGCAAGCTACTTCATTGTAGAAAGTCTCTATATCAGTTTATGGAAAGTCTGAACTTTTATGAACGTTTTTCACGTCAAAAATATAGTGTTATAGTTAAAAAGGTATACTAACGAAAGTAATTCTTACTTAAAATAAATTTAATAAAAAATGTACCTACTTAGAATTATTAATATTTTATTTAAGTTTAATGAGTAAAAAATACTTTATGTCAATTAAAAGTTATTAAATTTAGACTATCGTTACTGCCTACAGTTTCGTCATTTAACATAAATGAGCCTTAAAAATGTCACTAATATGTAGCATAAGGTTTTGTATCTTATTTAAGTAATAACAACGAAGGAATTTTAATTTCGGAAGCTTTGTAGAACAACATTGCACAATTTTTAAAAAAGGAACATCATTTTACGTTACCGAAAATTATCCACAGTATGGTCAGAGTACTAAAATCCGCAGTTTTCCACATCGTAACTGGCAACACTAGTTGCGAGGTTTCTTTTAAAATAATTTGGACTTGTGCCAGCCGTGGCGAGGGCAACTGGTGGTGGATTTACCTTAATGCAGCAAGAATTAAAAGGGTATTCGATTCTATTTGTGCAGCAAGCTCGGTAAACAAAAATATGGCACAAAACAAACAAATCTGGCTAACGTTATTCACGAGTACAGTCATTGTTGGTGTTTTATGGTTTTTGTATGGTTTTTGTAAACAATAAACCTTTTTTTTTGTTGTCATCTATACACAAATCATCTATAGACAAAATCATATTTGTCTTTATAATGATAACCTGTAAGGCGTAGTGCATTGCGATGCAACAAGCACCGGGTAGTTGGTTCAGTTTCTGTCTATACAGTCTAAAGTCATTGCGAGGATCTAAAACGTACAAGAAATTCTTATACAGGCCTAGAAGCCTTTATTTATTCAATAAAGTAAATACGCGGATTTACGCCACTATATCAATTGCCAGTATATTCATTGCTTTTTTATATACATATATGTTTATATACAAATATGTTTAAAATAGAAAACAAGCGTGCCGTCCACGTGGTAAGTGATTATTGCCGCCTATGGTGTGTAAGTAACGGTATATACTCGTAGTATAGGGTTTCTTTATGAAGTCTATCGCAAATGTTTTACCAATCCTTACAACCAAGTTGGTCACCCCATATGAAAATGAGCTGATACACATACCTTTCCACCGAAACGCAAGAACTCTACGCTAAAAATAGGCGCAATAGCTATTGCAAATAGATCACCCATTTTTGTTTTTTCTTAAGATATCATCTTACTTATAAATACTTATATTGTGTTTTTTTTTTTCTAATGTTAATTAACTCATATAAATAAAAAACAAATAAATGTTCTACCGATTCAAGTCGATACCGCTGCTCTGATCAGATAAAAAATTATTTGTCATGATGTCTGATTTTTAACACGTTATTATTTTTCTATTAATAATAACTATCCTCCACACAAAATACAATTAGTTTGACAAACAATGAAAACTTTGATAGCGGTAAAAGTAATTACTTCATAATTTATTGAAAATTTGTATAAAATCGTGCAATTACATGATGTTAGTGACTCGATGCTTACTAAGCAATACTTATCTATTATTTCAGAATTAAATTTCGTAATTAGTTAGTAATTATCACAAATTCATTTAATTTATGCAAGTTCTGTTTGCTTTCCAAATAATTAATGTTGACTACTTTGGAATGTTGATGCATTTATATATTTTATTAACACGCTCGTATATACCCATAATAATATGTCTTTAAATAAATAAATTATGTATTGAGAGTTGAATCTTTCATGGCTTCATCAGGCTGTCATTATTGCGGTGCCGGCAAACAGCTTACTACCATAATCCCGTGTTTACGCCTCTAATGGAGATAAACATGTTTTTTTCTTATGTCATTTCTATCTTAATTTACAAGAGAGATTAATATTTCAATGAATCTATAATTTTATTACGGCAATATTTCAATCTAATGTTTTTCTAATATCATAGAAAGTAATATCCCGGTGAAAGATTTGTAAAATGTTATGAGAAACAAATGTATATATTCTTCAACAAACCAAATGTGTATTTATATGGACTATTGCAAGTCGTTCGACTTAATTGTTTTGAAGTGTAACTACCACCGGCTCAAGTTCACCTCAAACGACTGGAGTAGGAAGCGTAACAATACTACAGTTACGTAGTTAAGACTATAAAGTTACGGTGAGCCCACGTCTTTTACGACTCGTACGCCCCAAACGAAGGTTTATTACCTACTATCTTTCCACGAATGCTGGAACTTATTTTGGCAACACTCAAGTTTTCAAATAAATATAACATATATATTTAATAATTATGTATAGATTTATTTTGTGAAATTAGCGATTATTTGTAATAAAAAGTATTAAATGTGTGACGACCCACGTGGTGGAGCGGTCACCATACCGGTCTGACACGCAGTGGCTCCCACGGCTCGGTCAACCGCCAGGCAGACATCTGAATGATGAGTATAGATTTCTGTTCTGGGTGTTTGTGTTTATTCGTCTTTGTGTGTCGATGGCACCCACGACACAGGAGAAAATCTTACTAGCCCCACAGTAAGATAGTATAGTCATAGCCCCTCGTAACAAATATAAACGCTTTCTACACTCATGTGTAGAAAGCGTTTATGTTTAATTAAGAGTTATTTTAATTTTCATGGAATGCTACTAAGTTATCATAATTAAAAATGTACCTTATATGTCACCATAAAAGTACTATTAAGATATTAAAGTAGTTTTTGATAAATATTTAATTTAATTTAAGCACTTTGTCGCTGGATGACCACGTCGTTCAATACGACCACAAAGTTGCATAGATACAAGAAAAACATAATTAAATGAGTTTTTATCTAACCTTAAATCTGCCAATATAATCGGCTCTATAGGTATAGGTATGCATATTATAATACCTGAAATCTCAAATACACGAATTCACTCTAAAATAAAGATAAAGTAGAAAATTGCACATACAGTCCTACGCTGAATTTGTGCAAATATTTCTAAGCATTAGTAAAAACGCAGACGTCCGAGCACGTACAATTTCATTCCGACCCGAAACATAAAGATAGATAAAAAATACATGGGGGCAATCAAAAACCAATACGGGTTACTCAACAATCTCGATACAACATCTCAATATCTCATAGGATGTGCGGCCCCGGTATTCTCCCCGAAATATGGCATGCAATAAAATATCGACGTCGGGAAATGGAAAAGCAATCGGCGAATCCACAATCAACATGCGAGAACAGAATATGAATTCAGGAAAACCTATTGAGACATAATATATAGGAAAACTGGCAGGTCCAGAATTTTTCAGATTTTTTAGGCAAGGGTTGGTTTTCGAAGAATTTAATGGTGGAAAAAATATTGCATTTGAAGTAAAGTAGATTGTATAGTTGAGGNNNGGGTAATGTCGTCTTTTGTCTGAAAAGTAACAACCTCTTGAATCAAGGTTGGAATTAAGTAAATAATATGATTTGAAAAATTAGGGCTTAGCACCCCTGAATGATATTTGCATAGGAGTTAGTAATATACTTGATTTAATCTAATTCTATTACATATGGTTACAGATTTACAGATGTCCATGGATAGTCAACCTTTGTCATAACGGCTGCATGAATATTTGCTACTTCAATATTGTAAAATTAAATTGGCGAAACGCGAGGACAGAATATGAATTCCGGAAAAGCTATTGGGACATAATGATATACGTATAGTGCTGTAAATATATCCCGCCGTAAACAATTTATGGCTGATGGAAATGTAATTGGATGGTTTATGTCTGAAAGTTCGTTTACGACCTGACCACGGGCCCTTGCTAACTGCGCCTATCTAAGTATATAGCGGGAATTATAAAACAGATGTGCGTGCTGTAGAAACTTAACTTTGTACCCGACTACTGCTTAGAAATGTTTGAACTGTATGAATCTACTACAATTATCTTCTACTATAATTATATACTTTTTGAAATGCTAAAATAAATAAATTACTAAATTGTGAATAATAATAGAACATTTTGATCGTATAGTCGCGTCATTATTAAACATCAATCGCTATTGATCAATTGATTAACGCGATTGATGACTGATGATGATTGAATTGAAGGAATTGATCAAAGCGCCATTTATTTGCAATTAAGTCATAGTGTTAATTCTTATGATTTTTGAACGAGTTATTAATTCTGTGCGTTTTCAGCCTTATTTTTAAATAAGCTGGTGTATATATCTGATAGCTGGTATACAATTTTAAATGATTTCTGTTAACAATTCATAAAAGTAAATTGCTTTTTTTATACTATGGAAGTAGCAAACGAGCATGCAGCCCACCTGATGGTAAGTGGCTACTGCCGCCCATATACGTGTGTAATCAACACAAGGTAAGATCAAAGTCTCACCTAAGGTTAGTCACAGATACTTTGCTACCCCTGAGGACTAAGATGGAATGTTTCGGAAAATGTCTCCCTTACCACACCTTTCAGAACAGAAAACAACAGCGTATAGCACTGCTGTTATTAGGCAGAAATAGGTATGGCGGCGGTGCTTCCAGAGTCGAACCACAAGAAGTTCTACTACTTGAATGATAAGGACGCTTATTTGACGTACTATAGATTATGGGTCTAATATTTAGTTATTAATCGCTTCGGTGTATAATAAAAAAATATAATGTATTTCTGACCTGGAAATTCGGAAGTTTTCTGGTTTTCCTTCATATAGAATAACCATAGATTAACCTACTTTATTTATAATTTTCATCGTGAATTACATTATTTTCTGATTATATTTTACTGCAATAAAGTATTATTTATGTTTGCCGTATGGATTTACAATGAGCCTTTAATTGGCCTAATCTTAGTACTTCTACAAGAAAATGTACATTATTGAATTATTGCTCTTAAAGAATTTCGTATCAAAGACAACAGTGCAAGTAGTGTATTTAAAAGAAATAATATGATGTTTAAACATTACATAGAAATCTCTATTGAAATGGACTTTTAATAAATATTCTATCGACTATTTAATACGTTTACAACAGTACATCAAGAAGCATGTTATAACTAAGTTGTAGCTTTGATCAGTAGTAGTAACTAATCAAACTGTGCAAACTCAGTAGAGCGTAGTAAACTTAATTGGTAATCCTCTATTCATCCCAGTACAATCTATGCCTATGTACACGATACGGTGTAATCGCTAACGTAACTTAGCCGATTCGAACCAGTGGCCTTGAGTCCCATCCCATATCCGCCATCTGATATAGGATATTATGCTTCATCTTATCCTCCTGTGGGATTTGTTAGGATAGATATCCAATGTTTTGGAGTGCATGGTTTATGTATATTGATAGGGTGAAATCCCATGAGTTCCACTGAAAAGCTTTCAGATAACCCGATATTATATATCTTTTGTATTTTTCCAAACGATTCCTAGAAATATCACGTTAATATTACATATTATGATTGATGATCAAAAGGACAAATATGTAGTCCAGACAAACGTACATCATCATCATCATCGACCCATTATTGTCCCACTGCTGGGCACGCGTCTTCTTTCAGAATGAGAGAGTTTTAGGCCATAGTCCGCCGCGCTGGCCATATGCGATTTGGAAGTATTTTTTTAGAGAACTCTCAAGTGCCCTGGTTTCCTCACGATGTTTTCCTTCACCTTAAAGCGGTGATCAGTAATTTGTAATACGCACATCATTTTAGAAAAATTTGTGGTGCATGCCTGGGATTTTAACCTCGGACCCTCGATTGATCGGACGAATTTCAACCATTAGGCTAAAACTGCTCCGCTATAGACAAAAGTATTTTATTATAATTTTGAAACGTCTTATAAATCCTATGTTGTACTAACTAACTAACTTATGTGAATCAATAAGCTATATGAATAAGTATTTTATCAAATAAATAATTTTAAGTTAAATTAGCACCTCAACGAGTAACGTTTTCATCACCTTTAGTAATATCCTGCATAAACTTTGATAGAATGAAAAAAAAAAAATAACCCAAAATATAGCGGCGACTGTTGTGGAGATAGAAGTATATTAACCATCTATTCTGTAAACATGCGTTAAATGCCTTATGAAAGATTTCCCATTAAAATTCTGAAAACAACTGACAAAATTCAGGTTGACATTATCAATAGTGGTGCACAACACACAGCAAGTTCATTTGATCGGTTCATTTGCAGGCGGACTGCAGCTCGATGCCGCCACGGCTGGGTGAACTTTATCTCCATCGTACACGGGGAAAGGTGGCCTATTATCATAGTATGCCTTAATAAAATATATTCGTATGCGTTTGAAATATTTGTATGATCGGTACTAAGTGGTAAAAGTATATTTTACCATATATTACACAAATTTAAGTTAGTTTCGCCTGCATATATGTAACAGTGGACGGACTCTTCAACATCATTTTTATCTGCTTGAATATTTTGACACTTATTAAATAACAATAACAATATAATAATTTGGTATATTGGAACTGATCTGATGATGGAGCCAGGGGGTGGATAAACGTACTCTTTGTGGGGTACTTTTTCTACTTTAATTAAATGGTATTAAGCTTTTTTGTATTATATATTTTGGTAATAATTATGCGTGAAGACGACCCGCGTGGCGGAACGGTCATCATACCGGTCTGACACGCAATGGGTGCCGGGTTCGATCCCCGGCCAGACAGAAATCTGAATGAAGAGTTTGGACTTCTGTTCTGGATCTGGGTATTTGTGTATTCGTCTTTGTGTGTCCATGGCACCCACGACACAGGAGAAAATCTTAGTGTGGGGCTATGAGTGTAGAAAGCGTGTTTTTTTTTTTTAATTATATTCAAAAACTGAAAAATTCAAACGATATCAACTGTATGAAGTGAGAGATTTTTTCCGCCATCATATGGAAAATATGTTTCAAAATATTTTTCATAGTAAAATCGAACGAATTTGAGAATGGAGCCCCTTACCAGTGTATAGGCAATGGCGGACTGAGTGAAATTGACAGATTTATTCGCGTTCGGGAGTAGGGATTGTGTGTGCCAGCATTTTTTACTGCATGCCCCACGTGGATTACTTGTTTTGTAATTAAATACAAAAATAAATAATGAAAGAAACGTTTACTGGAATTAAATAACTTTTTAAAATAATTGTATACTTATATTTTTAGAATACCTGACTGGAATAGCATACGCTCAAACAAAAACATACATACGCAAGGGCATGCATACACACATACATACACACACGTATATATGCATAAAATCACATGCACACAGATAGACATACACGCTAATATGTAAACCGTGTAGTGTGCAGAAACTTTTAGGTATCTAGTAGTGATATAACATAATCTCGTATTTATTGGCATGGAAGCACCAATATACGTTTTATATCGACGCTGTATTTTCCGCTAAGCCACATATAACTTGGTCTAAAAACTCGAACAAATTTAAAGATTGGAGCTACACGCTGCCTAGTAAATAGCACAGCCTACGGGATGCTGAGTGAAATTGACAGATTTATTTGCGCTCGGCTATACGGGGATTGTTCGCCTGTAATTTTTACTGCGAGCCTCACATCGTATGTTGCATAACTTCGTTATAAACCTTACAATAGCTTTCGAAAATACTACTTTTTATACATTTCAAGTACGAAAATTGGCGGATAAATTGCAATGTTTTCGATTTAAATTAATTTTACTCTTTGTTTAATTTTTACATCTTTACCTATCAATATATATAAAAATAAATACCTCTTTCCTTTTGTCACGGCTACATTTATTTCGCTAATATTTTTTGGTGTGTTTGGTCATGTGAAGGTTGTTATAAAGAAGAAGTTGCGCGAAATATTTGAAAATTTAAAAAAACCTAACGAGCATTGACCCTTTGTAATGTGACCTTATAGCGATTGACGTTACTGTCAGTCGTTTGACAGCGAATTCAAAATTAATAGTTAAGGTAGGACAAGGTCTGTCGGGTCAGCTAGTCAATAATAAATGTGTAAGGTCTAGACGAATAATTTACTTGTTAGCCTAATAGTCACGCGAATTTAAAATGTCACACAAGCGGGCTGTAAGGTAAAGATAATAAGGAAGGAATATAAAATAAGGATAAAGTGGTACTTATAAAGATTATAAGTAAATCGGCATAGTAAAACTTATTACTTAGCTTAAAGTAAAAATATCGATGGTAAAGACAAGTAAATTCAGACAAAGTCTGAGAGTATTATCTATGTGATATGTTTTTTTTTTGCAAAAACCAATTAAAATGTTCATTTAACCTGACAATAGCAATGTCCATTGCTTTTTTAAATAAATGCCACGTTGCAATCCAACCATGCAATTAATACATTTTGAGGAAAACAAGGGTTTCGTTTCAATGTAAAACAATTTATTTTTCAATGTTTAAACTGAATGATTTATGGCTTAAAAATATATATTTATTCAGACTGTTAATACTTCTTGTTTCATATCACAAGAAAATTTTAATTATCTATACAATATACACATAAATACATGTGTAAAGATAACGGAAACTTTTTCTCTTTTGTTTGATAACTTTTTTTTGTCTGATAACGTGTTTTAGTTATGTCAAAAAAACATTTTGGAAATTTTATGATTATGATCAAACTACTGGACGAACACTTGATGTATCCTATCTAGTAGATCATGAAATATTTTTGATGCAAAACCAAAAATGAAAATTTGAATATCGGACTTCTGATTTTTTCAGTCATGTGTTTAGGTTTCGAGTCACATTCGATTAATTTCCAATAAGTGTAATCGTGTTTATTACAAACTTTACATTCCAATACGTTAGTGGTACTATCGCTCGAATGTTTTTACGCGCTGTGGAATTTAGACCATCAGGCCAATTAATATCGGTACTAAAATTTAAAGCTGCAATAAACATAGCCGTGGTTGTACTGATGTGGAAAACTGCGCTTTTTTAACCATCATAAAAACGTATGTGGTGCCGCCACAATCTGCTTTTAATGGGATGTGTGGGCGTTATTCGCAAGTTGGTATCAAACCGAGTTACAGTTACCCCTGGTTGGGTAAGATGTGGTAATTTCCCAAGAGATGGGAGTTCGACGCGGTCTTGCTTGAACTGGTTGTCGCAGCCTTAGGGAGTTTGCGCATCTTACCGGACTGTTAGAAAATGTTGAGTTTGCATGATCTTTCGCCTGTGATGTGATAGTATCTCGAAGGAGGAAATAAATATCGCTATGTTAAATAGTCTCCTAGTAATGTAATTTTTAAATATTCTTACTTTTATTAAATCTCACATACTTTACAGCATTTATATGTACCTATTGATGGAAATTAGAACAGTCTTTTTTTCAGTTTTTTTGTTTTAAAAATATCAGACGGTAATTTTAAAAGTATGAAGTTGCTTTTGAAACACAAATTAAAGTTATATTCGAATAACTTCAAATAATGATAATAAATAATTATCCACTTTGATCTTGTATATTTTTTTCTTATATCCACAACTATACACGACGGGTAAAATACATCTTCTATTTAATATGCTACTATATGAAAACACTGAATTAATAAAATTGCAGAATGATTAATGAATCAGTACAATTGGAAGGCGCCTTAACGGCGTCATACAGCTATATTGTTTGAGGAACTAGAAAAGGTTTGTGAGCCACTTGGGAGCGGAAGTAGCTACATTTTATGCAAGCGGTACGGGACTTTCGACGGCGCTAGATGAATTTTTAGACAATATTTCTATATTCCGTACCCTTAGGCATTGGATAAGATGTGGACAAATGTTGCAAATTTATTGCGTTATACACAATACATACGATTTGTTATCTGGTTCACAACAAGTCAGGGAAGATTCAACAATAAATCCAATAAATATTATTCTTATTAACAGGGTTCAACAATGAAACAAACCAAAATTACAAATAAAAGTAATTTATGTTGTCTTGTATTGCTGAAAAAAGTAGACAACACTGTAGAAAGAAGAAATATGATACAGTTAAGTATTAAAAACAATTCTGGTTCTATTACTTTTTAAATGTGATAATAAAGTTAATGAATTATTTTGGAATAATGTCCACAAATGTAGATTTTGGGTCTATACGTATGTGTAGATACAGACTTTTTATTCTCTCAGTTACTTATATTTCGATTTCTAGTGCCTTTAGTACGAGTTTATTTCGTTTCCTAAAAACAAGCATTGTTTTAAGTTTTCACCCAAATATTGCCATGTACATCGCACATTTACGTTTTTCGTTCTCGGCCACACCTTGCAATGTACTTTGCTATGATGAATGAAAACGTAAACAATTATTGTTTTGAGGAAACGTTATAAACTAGTACTAAAAACGCAGCTAAGCTTGATATTTTGTACAATACTCAAAAGTGTTGTAAGTAAATTTATCGAAATCATTTTGCAAAGTATAATAAGTTAGAGCATACTACGGCAAATTGTTAAAACAAATTTGTATATGTACTTGTTATGTGGACAAGGAAACATTCAAAAGGCTTTTGATTAAGTTTGAATAAGGCTGCAGGTGCGTTTACCTTCAAGGTTTACATGGCGAATGTTTTCATTTACACTATAAATCATGCATAACAAAGCAAGCGTAACTAATTATTAGATTGAATTGAAAAATATATAATAATTGATTGGTCCAGATCGTCATTATCTTTGTATGAGTGAGGAAAAGTATGAAGCACACTTAATAAGTAGCACGTTCCATGGATATCTAAAAAAAATAGCATAAATGAAAAATATTTTTATTGGTCGTTTACTTGAACGTTTTGATTACAGATTTCGATCGTCTACAATTGATTTGAAAGTCAGTAAAATAACACCCCCTTTTTGCGTCAGGGGTTAATAAGGCAAAGCTGCAAGGAAAGCAAGTGGAAGTTCAACTATACGTTAAACTGATATAATTACTAAAAAAAAACTTTACAATTTTGTTACAGAGGTTCGTCTAATGCGTTTTCTAATGTTACATCGTTTGTCGGAAGTGAACTATTTGTGGATTTGGTGTTGAGAAACTACTGGAAGGAGTTATTCTATTTGTAGATTATGTTGAAAAATTACGTCATTACGTTTCTTACTTTTTATGTTAATATATTTATTTATTATAAGATTTAATAAGTAAACGTGCATAAAGTCCATTTGGTACTAAGTGGTCACTGCCACCCGTGTTCATCTGTGAGCAACTTCATATAGGACAGGGTATTTTAAGTCAAACATAGAATCGTTGGTGTTCCTGATGGCCAAGATGGTCGCCTCATATAAAACGAGTTGGTAACCACAGCCCTTCACTGAGGCGTAAGTACAGCTCCACGCTAGAAATGGGTGTGGCGGTGGTACCACCGTATTTCTTCCCGGTTAAACCATACATGCTCTACCTTATCAAAATCTGAAAAATCATGTAGTTGTCAATGTAACTCAAAGATTAGGAACTGCTAAGGTTTCCGCATTAGAATACTAGCCAGAAAGACTTTAAAATAATTTTAGTTTTCTGTTCAGGCCCTGGAGTATTTGTGTTTGTTTATTACATATAAAAGAGTAACATATAAGAGTATACAAAATGAAGTATCTAGAACATGCAAAAAGTAATAGAACTAGAAGAAAACAATAGAACTTATACTACGTTTTCTATAACGTAAAATAGTCACATATGAGGACGAAACTATTGAGGACAAAGTTGGACCGCCTCAAGTATGTCTTTGAACTAAACTTTGAATTAATAGCATCATAACGAAACAATATATGAACGCACGAGAAGTTGTGTATTGTATGTAGTTCATAGTTTAACAGCTTTCCAATGGTAATATTAAACTTGAGTGTCGTTGTTCATTGCCTAATTGCTTTATAGCAACACTATTGAGGTAATATCGTTTATATTGCCGCAATAACTCCGCGAAACTAAGCAATTAATTTGATTTGCCTTTAGTTAATATTCAAGGTGTGATATATTTGTACTGTACAAATTAAAATGATTTACTGTAAATACATGTGCCCTTAAAACTGAATGTCATAACTTATATCAGTATTTCACTCATCTTGTGCATTTTTATTACTTATGTTTAAATTGCATAAAAAGCATTTATTGTTATAATATAAACTAAAAAAAACTATTGTAAAATTTTTCTTAACGGGTGAAGTACACTTTTTTGTTTTGTTCATTATTTTTTTAGATGGCTCTAGTGACGTGGATCTCAACTGAGGGTGGTCGAAATATGGAATTTGGTTATTCATATTTTTATAAGCTAAGGCGGAAATTATCGTCCTAAAACAACAATAAATATGTATCAATCATCGAAAGCTCCTTGGAACTATAAAAATATTTTGTTATGTATTGTTATGTGAGGTTTATTTTCGATCTTCACATGTATTTTTGTTCTAAATATTAAGGACTGTAGCACATTTTAAAAATCTATCTTAAATATTTATCAAAACTTGTGATAGTGTTCCTATGTTATTTTATTATTTAATTAAATTTGTTTTATTTATATATTTGCGAAGAAGGTGATATTTTTTTCATACAAATGTTTTATTTGCTTCTTCTTATTATTTGTATTACAAAGGCTTGTTATTTAATTAATTAGTCCAATTGGTTAATTCGAAGTTCAAATTAACGAGATAAATAAACGATTTACAATGTCACAAATATTTTAGTATGAAATATTACGTTTTGTGATCTAATAAAACCCGCAGAAAATTAATTTGTGAAATTAAGTAAACCTGCCCTGGCTTTTTAACTCCAGTTTAAATCGGATTTATTTACATTAAAATTCACAAAAGTATACGGATAAAGACCCACTTATAAATAGTAATGTCGTTAAGTATATCCTCTTAGCAAAAATTAAAACAGTCTCGCGCATTCTTACCAATCTCTCAGCATAATAGCGTAGTGCCACGAGAAACAAAAGAATGCATTCGCACTTTGCACGCATAGATTTGTGCTATGCACGCTATGCTACGCTTCACTATGCACACCATGCTACGCTCCGCTATGCTACGTCTAGATCGTGAATACAATTTGCGAACGAAGTGATGAACGAGTGTACTCAGAAAGTAAACATGACATTGTTTACGGCACCCTGTTTTTCCTCTTAGTGCGGATTTCTTTTCACAAAAAATATTTTCGCTATGCCTAAGGATGTTCATCATACGTCCGTCGCAATGACGCAGTCTCGAACGCACGATTCCATTAACTTGGATTGCTGATATTCACACTGAAATATATTCGCAAATTGAATGAGGAAAAATACTCGTGACAACATTCACGTAGTGCTACTTGTATACATGCGTTGGATGTCGACTCGCATAAGATTAACATAATAATATTCTATTAAAGCCATTCTGGCGCGTGTAGAGCTCCATCGTGCTGAATTACAATGCGTGAAATTCGTATGTTACTTGTGTACGAGATTATAGGAGCTTATGTTAGGTACTTGTTCTTTTTTTAGATTTGTACTATACAGCTTAACAAGAAGAATATAATACCTACTCAATAAAGCCTATTTTATTAATTTACAGATCCGTAGACACTATTAATAAAATTTCAATGCCTCGTCAGTTATCCAACTTCGTCAACATAATTCTAATTTTTATTTTAAATGATGTAGGTAATTCTTGTATCATTACTGTTAGAAGTCACTAGTCATAATATGAAATTTCTAACAAAAAAAAAATCTTATAACTATAATAATTATTACGTTAATAAGATAAACCCTTATATTAGTAGATTTACATGTAGCTTAATCGTAAAAAATCAATTAAATAAAACCTTTACATAATTTATAACTCGACGAAAATGCGTATAATGATGTTCCCGCAATCTCGTACATTCTTGAAGCTAACTTGTCGACATTAGTCCTAATTATTCGATGCCTGATGCATGATACATCCTCGCTAATGCAATATGACATTACTCGCGACGAAAGACTTTCGCGGTATTAATAATTCCACTTTAAGCTACTGAAACTATTTTATTATTGTTTAAGTTGAGAGAATATTAAATCATTATTACTTATAGATTTATTTTTAATGTGGGAGTAGAAAATAAACATTTATAAACCCCTCAAATCAGAAAATAGCGTCATTTCACACAGAAAAAGTATATACAAAAAAAGAAATTATTATTAAAATTGTATAATCTACTGTTGTTAGTATGAATGAAATTTAGATTGACTATTACTTTATTTCGGATAACCTCGGGAGAATGAACCGACATTGAGGAGTATTGAGAAATATAATCCTTAATTATTAAAAAATATAAGGAGAATAAAATAAAATCTCTTATATCTAGAAAAACACGCCACATTCACAATTTAAATAACAAACATAGGAAAACAAATAAATGCAGATTTGAACAACTGTAAACTGGCTTAAATTCAGGCAGGCTAAAGAAATTTTCACTGGCAAATTCGCCGAGTAAGTTCCCTTGAGATGTGTTTGGTCTGTAATACCCACAATCTGGATCCTTATATCTCGCTTAGTGCTCCAAGAACCTGTTACAAACAAGAAATTGCTTGTAAACGCTACGTCGCTCTATTGGAATTATTTTAAAGTGGCATATTACAAAATTACGCCATTATCAAAGCTATATCTGGAGCGCCGGCTGTAAATGTCAATTTGATTAAGAATTCAATTATTCTCGATAAAGTAGATAGTTACTCGTAAATAGCACTCCTACTTGAAATAGCATTTAAATTTGTCCTTTATAACTTAGAGAGGTTTCTATTGTCATGAGTAACTCTTTATAAATATATTTTAAAGGTTGTAGAAATCTTTGTCGCTGGACTCTGGAAGCACCACCGCTACATTTCTGTCTAATAGTAGCAAACGAGCGTGCAGTTCATCTGATGGTAAGTGGCCACTGCCGCCTATAGACATCTGTCATCAGCCCAAATAAAATCAGTGTCTTACCTGAGGTTAGCCACAGGCAAACGTATAATGATCCAAACATTCGGGAAATCTGCATTGTAATACAAAAACAATATTAAATTTATCATCACGATACGTGATAGTACTAAAACGTACGACACGGCGGTCCTATTAATATACAAATATTTATCTTGCTATAGTGTTTTTATATGCCCTGACATCTTTGTCAAGTATAAAGTAGAAGAAGTCTTGACGCCAGCTAGAATAATAAAGAAGTGCAAAGCAAATTTCATTTTCGCTTTACTAGTCGTTTCACGAAGTCGTGAACATTTTACGACACTGTACGGATGTGAGTATGAAATTTTTATAGAAAAATCTTTGAGAACCTATGTACATAATAAATACTAGATTATTTAGAGGTATAAATGCCTAGTAACGGTGTATTTTTCAAATTAACTATGACTGAACACGTATAACTTCTGAAAATCATGATAAATGATTACATACATATGATTCTACGCGATACAGAAAAACATGGAAGTATTCACAATGTTGTACCTGAAGCCGGTCACAGATGCATTGCTATTTCTGAGGACTAAGATGATTATCTCATATGTATCAAAGCCGGAATCTACACCCTTCCACCAAAAGTTTAGAACTGCTTCACTCTAGAAACTAAGTGTGGCGATGGTGGATGCCTTCGAGATCACACTCTACAAGTTGTACCACCTTTTGCATATAAAACTGTTATCTGAGAATTTTATAAATATACTCCATCCATTGACAACCCGTGGTGCGGAGCGTTCACCATACCGGTCTGCCATGCAGATTTTAGATTTTTGTTCTGGGTCTGGGTGTATGTGTATTCGTCTTTGCATGTGACTATGGCACCCACGATACAGGAGCAAATCATAATGTGGGGCTATGAACGTGGAAGCGGTTTATATTTATTAGCCGTATAAAGTCCACTGCTGGACATAAGCCTTTAATAAAGGGGGGTTTATGCATAGTCTTCGCGCTTGGCATGCGAGTTGGTGACTGCTGGTTGATAATATACAGGAAGACGCTTCTGCCCATCTCCTGGATCAAGAGAGGGATCAATCCCTTAGTCGCCTCTTACCATATCCATGAGGAAATAAAGAGTGTATTTAAGAGCAACTACAAAGAGGTGGCATAAATATTTAATTAATATTGTATGAATAAGTTATGAATTATTATATAAGTTGACAGTGGTATGAACAGGAAGGCACAAATCCCAGGGGCGAGATGCGCGCAGGACAAATTAACAAGTTTCGAGCGCCGTTGTCGGGACTCACGGGGATTGTAGTAGAAGATCCATTAAGACTACAGATCTATGTAAAACAAGCTTTGAGCTAAATATTGGGTTAAGTGAAGCGTGCATATCTACTTGGCTCGTCATTACGGTAGTAGGTGAGCCAGGTGGTAGAATCAGAGTAGTTCGACCTGAGAGTACCACCGCCACAGCTATTTGTAGCGTGAAGCAATTCTTGCTACCGCTCCATCGACACAACACAGGCAGAGTAAATATATTGTAATAAGTAATGACCATTAATATAAGGAAATTCTATCCATTAAATCTCGTCGTGATTAATTTCCATTCAATTGTATAAGAGACATAGTGTATTATGTAGAGCTCTAAGATCATCCATCCAATTATGCTTAAATATTTTCTGTTCTAAAATCTTATCTGTTGAACTTCAAATCAATTTATTTTCATTAATCCTACTTCGAAGACAAACAATTATTTCTGCCTCGACATACCAAGAACAAAGTTTAATACCCGACGTGCAATATGTACTCAAGTTATCTACGTCTGTACAACGTTACACGTCCAAGTTTGTTTACAATTAGCCTTGCAATATTCCTAAATGAATACAGTTACTGCGTTTTCAGCACTATTGTTTAATGATACGGTTATGGCCTAGGGCTTAGTTCAGCGCAAACTTTGTAACAGTGATGTGGTTTTCTGCTCAGCGGTCGCCGGCTTTGTCTAATTTTAGTTTAGTTGCAGATCAAGTAGGAAACACTGCGGCGTTGTATCGTCAGTGTAAGCTAGTTTGCATTATCCGATTTTAGAGACGAAACTTAATTTGTTTGCATTATCTCAAGAGTTATAATGCTTGTAATGGTATATAGTTTTAATGTGTAATGGAAGCGTTTCCTTACGCCAACTTTGTTTAATCTTAATAGGTATTTAAAATATATTCACTTTGATACATTCATATATAAACATGTTATACAATATATTTCCATTTAATATGAGTTTAGGTTGTAGCTTACTTGTCTTTGTATGTAAAAGTACCATCCATGACACATATAGTAAGGTCATTTTCCTTTAATTTTCCAAAATGTGGACGGAAACAGATAAGTTGTAAACAACTATGAGATATGATTCAAAATTATGATCTAATGAAAATGTTAATATTGTAACGCATTATGTATATAGAAAATGCTCGTATAATTTTATCGTTCCATGAAATTAACATAATGCGTAGTACAAGTATTAAAATCGAAATAAAAACATATTTGGTAACGCAACATGCGTAATATGTATGGGTCGTTTGTGTTACATTTATGGTGTCGTAAAACCTTGCAATAAAATTTGTCTGAAACCACCTCAAGGAGGGAATGAGCTTATAAGTGTATTTTCACATCAAAACTCGCGGTTATACTAATATAAGGAAGTAAGTATGGGTATATACATCCCGAAATACATCGATGAAAAAAGTGTTCGAGTGTCTCATGCTATGAGCTAACCGCTCGGCCACGAAACATTTGCTTGATACTGCAACCGTCAGGGTTGAGAGAATTTTGTCAAGCTTCCCTACAATTGATGTTACGTCGCTACAATTACGTGTATTTTTAAGTATTTTATTTTTACCGCTAAAGCTTGTACCGTATAATGATTGACGCTTAAGCGAATGTTTCATTGCCCTCAAGAAAGATATAAGAAAATAAAAGTCTTATTGTTTAATTAATGTGAGACAAATGTTATATACTTATATAAAGTTAATTCAATGATTCTTTGAGGTTTTCTTATGAATTATGAAGGTTAGTAGTCGCCAATATCCCAGCTATCTATTATAGCTTGTAGACTTATAACAGCAATAATTCCGTTGTATCCTTTGGAAGAAAGCATCCAGAACATTTGGAAGAACCCATATTTGATTATTTACTTTTATAATCAAATGCGTAGTATATTTGTAGAGACAGTTTATATAGTTTCACTATTAAAAGCAGTTATAACTATTTATTTACTGAAATGTGATGTGATACTTGTTCAAAACTTGTTCATTCGTATTTACTTGCAAATTAATCTGAAACTACTATAATCAACAGGTTTCAACACTTAAACTTTCCTTGATATTATAATTCCGACTAATTATAATAAAACATTCATCAATGTAGAGTTTAGCACTAAATAATACGTCCCAAGGTAACGCCTTTGTAATGAGTTTTCCAAATAGTATTCCACACCTGGGAAAATCCTTATAGCCTTATAGCTTTAAATTGTGACCCGAACTTTAATACAGGCTTCGTCGTATTGCCAGATTGCCACCTGCGATAAAACGCTCCCTTCTTGGATCTGAACTCTACCTAGAATATTGAGTATAGAGTTTGAATTTAAACGGAATGTCTTAAGTGAAGTAAAGCGCAAAACTCTAGATGTTGTTAGAGAAACTACATCACATGTGTAGTGTTATTGCTGCAGTTACTCTTAAGCAGGTGAATAAATTAGGAACACTACTCGCTTTGTTTTATGTAGCGCAGAATTATGGTAATTTGAAGTTAAAAATGTGAGGTAATTTTAAGAAAGTTTAAACTCTTGCACCGTGGGCTTAAAGGAGTACTATGAGCCCACAGTACAACGGTGTAGAGTAATATACATGCCAATACTTAACAGGGTGTAAGATTTGTACCAGAGGAAAATATATAAATATAAAAAAGTTATACAATGAAATATATAATAATCAATTGTTTGCGTATTTATAAATTGAACCTGAAATGGCATTTTACTAATCATATCCATCGTTTCTATCCACCATTTTGTTTTTTGTTTATTGATCTCAATCGTCTTTGATCATAAAGCATTTTTTCTATTTATGTTAAAATTTAATGTTAAAATTGTTAAAATTGTTTTGTTGCCCGACGATAAATAAAATAAAAATAATTATTACAAAAACACTTTACGGAAACATCGTCATAATATAAATATTAATAAATATTTAATATACTTTTATAATAATATTTAATATATAATGTATTTATTATCATAATTATATAATAGAATTTAACTTACTATCAAGCTTCAATGCTTGGACAAACGAAATAATAATAAATAAATAAAAAAATCGAAATCATTTTACGCTCTGGAGACTAAAGCAAATACTATTCCACTTATCGGTTTACGATTGTCTAAAGTTCATCTACATTTTTATCTACATTAAAAAAAAATTAAGTCTTTTGTTGTTTACTTGATCCCCGCTCTTCGGATCAAACGTCGTTCGCCAAAACACTGTCAATGGCCATGATAAAATTTGATGGGGCCGCCTGCCTGCCAGACCTATAGTCTCCCGCACTCCCGTTACTGTCAACTCTTTCAATCCAATTTTAAATGTTCGTGCTCAGCCTCTCAAATGTCGATCGCAGAAATTGCTTTACAGCGCTTTAAAATGTAATGCCTTCAGCTTTTGCAGCGCAATTCGTTGGTGCTGTCAATATCGTGTTTACAGTTGAAAGCTTTGGAAGCTTATCGAGTATGTTTAAAGGCATAAAATTGTTGTAAACAAACACTATGTTCTCGATATTTGGATTTTATAACTTTAGAAAAATGGAATTTAAAATGTTTCTTGCATGAATACATCATGCTATCGTACTTTATCTACTAATATTATAAAGATAAAAGTTTGTAAGGATTTATGTAGGTATGTGTTATTCTTACACGTTAAAACTAGTCATTCAATTCAGTTGACATTTGGCAAATATATGTATAGTTTACGATCTGGATTCATAGCATCATGTTGCTCTTTATCGTGGCCGAATGGCCGAAGTCAGTGTCACCCCGGGTTAAAGTTAGTTATTTATTATTTTAATTAAAGTAAATGTCATTTTAACTATTATATCTTTTTATTACGTTATGTATTTTTTACCTTTGCCGCTTAAATTTTAGGGTCTAATACACTGATCTATTCCAGAATATAGGTAAAAGTCACCGGTATTGACAGAGGGTGTACTGTTTGTTTAGGTAACGAAGTTTGGCTGTCGGGAC
>MOOZ01000017.1:148842-162786 GCA_002930495.1 Cecropterus lyciades | reverse complement strand
TTTCCCCAACCTATTATTACAGTTAATTACATTCACTAAACAACTAAACATAAGTTAATAAGTATTAGTGTATAACAGTAATAGTCGCCTCTGCGGCGTAGGCCTCTCCTAAACCATTCCATATATGCCTTTCCCGTGCTTGCCGCATCCATAGGTGACCACATCTCTGGTTAAAGATATCTCTCCATCTTATACTGGGTCTTCCTTTCTTCTTTGATTTTTTTTTTCTTCTTTTTTTCTTCGGTCTTGTTTAGTGTAACTTAGATATAGTTCTTTATGTACAATGTCCACCAAATTATATATTTTGACTCCAATCTATACCACAACCACCGCCACTATTTATAACTACCGCCACGCCTTTTCCTGACTTATAAAAACAGTATTAAATCTTGCTCTTCCTGTGTGCTGGTTTAAATAGTGAGATAAGATAGAAACACTTTTAAAAGGTAAAAAAAACAAGTTAGTCCTCAGGGGTTGCGACGTTGCACTTGCACTTGCGGTGTTTCATAGGACATTAATACTGGGGCCATCTACCGTCAAGTGGACCGCATGCTCATTTGCTATTTCTATATATAAAAAAAACAACTACTTAAGTCGTACATGCTTCTTACCAATTCACGTAAAGCGATCATGACGTCATGTAATATTTACAACATTACAATAAATTCCGAGCCAATAAGAAATTCAAATGTCCATTGTGAGGCGATTTGTCAGATCTGCATAACACCATCAATTCATTTCGCAAGGCGTCGTCACAAGCGCACAAGTGTCTGCTTCGGGTCGAGCCCACGCGCTTGATTTGCGACGTCTACGCTGGTAGGTGGGAACCGATGCTTAAGTGTTGAGCTATTCTGTAAGTACATTTAAGGTTTTATTATTTAAACGAAATAGACGTTTATGTTTAGTAAAATCTTCTTTGTCGTCATCTCCAACGGGAGGTTTACATAACATTGCAAGGTAAAGGTAAAGTGCTGATTAGTTCTTTAGTTAACCCTATTTTTAGTGTTGAAGAAGTAACGCTTTAACATTTATTTTTTAATCAAATATGTTTATATTTCACTTTGCTTTAAAAATACTAATGGAGACTTTCTGATTTCATTAGATTAAAACTGTAGAAATAATCATATGTGGGATAAGTGTCGGTTTAAATAACCAACTGAACGGTACTGTGAATTTTATTTAACGACCACCGTTCTATTTGTATTATTATCGAATTCTCTTATTTAATGTGAATCTTAGATCTTAGTAAGAAGATCTGCCGAAAATAAATTACGTAGTAAATAACTATTTTTATTCCGTCAAACTATTTATAAAACTATTATTTTAAAATCAAGTTATGTACATATACCTACCGCAATTAACTGTGATAATTGTCATAATTTTTGTAAGTTATAATTTTGTATTTAATATTTTATTATTTGCCTTAAAATAACAACATTTCTTCAATGTTCATCTGATTGCACATTCTCCTGTATTTATCATTATTATTGTGGTAAAAATACATTTAGTACTTACAACAGAATAACCCAGAGCTCCTGCTAGGACGTGGGATGATTATGTCAGCCAGCTGGATCATGCTCTCCTTCATTTCTTATTGCGTATCAAATCAGAGATATGAATACATTTATCAAGATACGGATACAATATTTATTAAAGCGTTATTACTACAATAGAGTTTGGACGGAACACTGTTAGTAACTGGGTGGGTGGTGATGGATAGCATGATTCTATAAATACAGTGATGAGTGCTATAATAGTTTATTTGTATACTATAATAGAATCTAGATTATCGTTAAATTATTTTGAGTTAATCCTCCATTTGGATAGCCTATAATACTTATGACTATACTCTAAATGCAATTTGACACCCGTAACCAAGTTCGTGGTTGAAACATAATTAGTAATTAAACGTCACGATTAATTAGGATTTCGCACTGGATGATTATTTGAAATATTTGTATGTATTTCTTGCTTTCATTTGTTCCAGTGCTTTTGTTTTGTTCTTTTTATTCCTCGAAGTTAATTATAAGTGTAATACAACAATATAGTATAACAAAAAAATCCAATCATCATCAATATTTTTATCTTTTTTTTATGGTATGGAAGTATCAAACGAGCCTGCAGCCCATCTGATGGTAAGTGGCCACTGCCGCCCATGGACATCTGTAATTAACCCTAGGTAAGATAAATGTCTCACCTAAGATTAGCCACAGATGCGTTGCTACCCCTGAGGACTAAGATGGAATGCCTCTGCAAAGTATGTCTCCCTTACCACACCCTACAGACCAGAAGACAACAGAGCATAACACTGCTGTTATTAGGCAGAAACACTGCTGTTTTAGGTGTGGCGGTGGTACTTCCGGAGTCGAACCACAAAGAGTTCTACCACCTTCAAGCGCACTTCATATCATATTATAAATAGTATTCGATAAGTGTTAGTTTAGGATATATGTGTATACTCTTAGCTTTATTAAATACTTACTGAGCCCCGCGGTTATACCCGTGTTTAAAAAATGTAACTTGATATAGTTACATACTTGTCAAGTATAGTTACATATACGTGCACGCACAGCACGTGCGGTTTATTAGGTTTATTTTTTTTGTGCGGAACCCTAATTATATATTCTAAAATAGAAGAAACCTAAGTAACGTCTTATAATATCAGCTATCCAACAGTGAAAGTCCCGTCAAAATTGGTCCAGTGGTTTCAGAGATTATCCAGAATAAACAGATAGACAGACAGACGGACAAAAATTTTTGAAGTTGATGTTTTGTTATCAGTATCGTATATACTTCCATATGCATTTGGTATAAAGCTGATATTTTAATATTACAAATAGACTCTTCAATTTTATTTATATATATAGATGTAACTGATTTCCTATTATGAGCTTAATAATGAAAATTAATTTTGATACATGAGCCTATTTTGTAGTTCTTACCCTGCTTTGTTTCAATAAAGATAATATAGAATGCGCCAGCAAATGAGATATACCAAAAGTTCTTAGGGGTAGCAAAGTGAACGACTGTTTTTGATCCTATTTGTGGTTCATTAAAAATATCAAAGGACTTTACAGACTATTAACATGAGATGTTAGTGATGTTTTTAACACGCTTTTATTAGCTTCGGTCGTATCAATGTATCTATGTATGTTTGTATCGGAATCTTTGAACGCGATTTTTACCCAGATTAAAACATCGGATTAAGCTGAAACTTTGCATGCTTACCAGAGAACAATGACAATATAATGTTCGATATATCTGTTCTATACATCTCTTTATACATCCAACCCTATAAGAGTTAAATAGGGATGAAAGTTTGTATAAAAGTCCATGATCCATATTTTGATGCATGCTCAATGTAACTTAGTATTTGGATTTGCGGTTTAATATAATAGAACACATATTTCACCGTTTTTGGAAAATCATCCCCTATGGTAGTTAAAAAGGGGTTGCAAGTTTGTTTGCTAGTCCGCCAAATTTGATGCAAACTGAATGTTAAACATAAACGTAAACGTTTTCTACACTCATAGCCCCACAGGATTTTCTCCTGTGTCGTGGGTGCCATGGACACAAAAGACGAATACACAAACACCCAGACCCAGAACAGAAATCTAAACTCATCATTCAGATGTCCGTCTAGCCGGGGATCGAATCCGGGACCCACTGCGTGTCAGACCGGTATGATGCTTTCTCCGCCACGGGGGTCGTCAAATGTGACTTAGTATTTGGGTTTGTGACCAGATAAGCTGTTTAAAAATGATGATGATGATGATGTGCTAAAAATAAATTTTTCCTACTATAAAATTACCATCGATAAGCCAAAACAAAGAGAAAAAAAAAATTAAAAAGCTAAAAAACACGCTCTTTCAATTTTTTAGTTCATCTTGTTACAAAAGGGTGTTTTTAAGCTTTTTAAACTATTATTTATTTTATATATTAAATATCTTTATATTTAGATTAAAACAATAAAAGCATAGAAACCTGCAAAAAGAAAACATGTTTATTATAAATGTAAGTGAAGCAGCAAACGAGAGTCCACTCCACCGAATGGTAAGTGGCCACTGCCGTTCATGGACCTCTATGATCAGTCCCAGATAAGATAAGAATCCTATCAGTGGTGTGCCACAGATACGTTGAGAACTAAGTTGGAATGCCTCGGAGGTACCTGCGCATGACTTTTTTACCACTCCCTTCAAAGTAAATACCTAATACTTAACACTGATACTATTAGGTAGAAATATAAGGCGTGTGGTAGTACCGCCAAAGTCGAACCATAAAGCCTTAAATCACCTTTAGTTAAACTTAAACTATATTTTCCAAACAAATCTATATTATAACAATAGATATCTAGCGTCTTGTTGTTGTTTGTTTGATTACTATAAAGTCGGATCCCATGCTCCTTGGGTTACATCACAGTTAATAATCATGGAAATCGTGGGCGACTGTGACAGACAGTGGTAGAATTGGTCATGGTTTACTTTATTACGGAACCTTAGTTCCGTGTCTTCAATATTTCATAGACGCCACAGACACAAAAGTAATGCGATTCTGAATAGATTTTCTTATCTGTATCTTGCCTGTTGATTGATCGAATATTGTTCGATTAAAAAAATATTTCTATTTACTCTATATTTAAAACGATTTCTACTACATTTCGAATAGATTTAAAATTGTTTCAAATTATGTATGCATGATTACGAAACGTATGCATTACGAAATCATATATTTTGAAATAGTATAGAAATTGTTAATTCTCTGAACCAAAACAAAAAATGGCAAGACATACATATATACCTGTGTAATGCCCCATTGATAAATAAAATCGAATTATTGTTATAGCAAGCGGTCATACTGACTATTCCCAATGAACCTTTAAATTTTAGTTACATATCACTAACATCTAACGGTTAACAAAGAAACGGTTTCTATGGAACATAGATAAAGTGAGGCTAACATGTTACATGAAGATAACAGACAGTTGTACGTATGCAACAAAGACCCTTGTTGCTTACACGTCTAGCCGTCTACACAAACAATACTCGAGCAGCAAATCGTTGCAATGCACGCAACTTTGAGACTTATATGCGGAAGGATGCACCGGCTATTTACTGTTTAGACGCCGTACCCGAGTATTGTTTGTTTCGTCTGCTTAAGATTAGGGTTGTGTTTCATTTGTCTGGTATTTTTGGTACTCATTTTTGGTACACAATGTTTTTCACCCTTTGCGAGTTTCAAGTACAGTATAGTATATGTGTGTTCGTTCACCTACAGTGTGTTAAGGGATACAGTTATACGAGGCATACCAACTATAGTATTCAAGGGTTGTTACACATCCTTCTACCAATATGCAGGAACTGCTTCACACTACACATAGATGCGAATGATCCTATCTATATCCAGAACTTAATACTTTACTCATCATATAAGAATAGTAAGAAATGAGGTCATGCAGGTCTGAATAATATGACTCAGTCACTAAAAACCACAATGCAGTATACAAAATAGATATAATCATCATTTACTTTTTATAATCAATAGATTCTTCAAACTTACTAATATTAAATCAATGTTAACATGTGACTGTTCGAGGATATCCGTCATTACCCGTTTGTTTAAAGGAAGCTAAAAAGGTATTGTCTAAATTTAATACGTATGCTATTTAATTGAATTGTATTGTATTTTATATCCGCTTGAGTTTATTTAACATATTTTCGACCTGACTTCTGTTTTTCGGAAATAGTATAGAAATTGTCTGACGTAATTTATTCATCAAATTGATATTTATATTTGACGTTTACAAAGAGATTTTTAAATACTTGTAAGAATGGCAGATTAAGCGTTCAATATTCAACTAAGTATTTTTTAAAGAATATCTATTTTACTCATCGCCAGTTACTGATTAGGTAGTGGTCACTAAAGAAGAAGCGATATTGATAAAGGATATATTTATTTATGTTATAGCATAAGGTATGACAAGAAGTTAAATGACAATAAGATGCCCAAAGTTAACCAGCAACCTATATCAGACTGAGTTTGGACTATTTGAGTTTGATCATACATTCTACAAATGAGTTACAAAATAACTCCATATAATGATCACAGAACATAACAATCAGTAGAACAAAATCCACCTTGTACAGTATCTTAACTAAAAACTGTTACATTAGTAATATCTCTGCTAGAGATGGATACTGGTACATTAGTCTCGGCAGTCTGGTTTTCTATGATCTTACTGCCGTACGTAAAGTTAAACTAGTTAATTAATCCTTAAGTGAACGTTATAGAATAGAAAGTCTTTATACCACCTTGGACTAGAATGGTAAGTTTGTCTTTCTATTAACTATCCATGATTCTAGTTTCACAATATCTGGAGGTGGTCCTCCTACGTCCGAGTTTTGAATTTGTTTCGGCACTTATAGCAAAAGCGACTTGTTTGATAGTAAGCAGCAAACGATGAGTGAAATTTAAGCTACATATTAGTAAGTTTGTTCCAATGAAAGTGATTTTTAACTATAATTCATAATACTTTCTATTAAAGGTATGTCTACGATATTAATTTTCTAGATATGTCAAAGTGTGCTAAAAACCATTTTGACAAAAAAAAGTTGTTATGAATTTTGTAATATCATTTTGTTTTTTTTTTTTACATAATCAGAATTAGCAAATTGGTGATTAATAAAACCTTCTAATAATAGTGATTACTGTGGTCAGAGACCACCCATAAATAAATAAATTGATGTGCAGTACATGGACTTCATAGATACTTCCCTCGATGATTATTTACTGGTAGGACCTCAAATCCTAAATAATTCTACGCTTTATCTATATGTGGATAAGCAACCGTGGTGTGTCGGCCGTGTGGGTCTTTCTTCCCGTGGATGTCGTAGAAGGCGACTAAGGTTTGAAGATCCAGGAGATAGGTAGCAGCATTTCCCGGTGTTTAACATAATAACATAATAGCATAACACCTACTGCGGTCACCAACACGCATGCAAAGCGCGGTGACTATTGGCATGAACACCCATTAGGCCTATGTCCACCAGTGAACCTTGAGAGGCCGATGGATGCATGGATAATATTTGACTATTGACTAACTTGATATTTGACTTGGCTTCCATAATTCGAATTTAGAATGTTATCACTTAGTTTATGTTTTACAACTGCATGTGAGACAAATCATTGCAGGCGTATTAAAATTCTATTAACGTGTGGGAAATTGTATGAAACCATGTCAATGTTTACAAAGTATGGCTCTCTACAACAGTCAAAGCTAGCGCTTTATTAAAATTTTAATCGTGTATGCTTTGGAGGAGTTAAGAATGGAGGAACAATTTAAATTGAAACTCTTGTGGCGTGGGTGGTCAATTGAGATACTGGTAGGCATTTGGCTTTAAATAAGACATATAGAGACAAATGTAAGAGATAGGAATAACAAATATCTTTCAAACTTGAATTGTAATAATGCGAAATGAGTTCCTTGAAAGATATTAAATAAAATATTAAATTAGTCTGAAATGTGTTTACGTCCTATAAAAATAACATAAATGAAATTCTTTATTGAAAAAAAAAACACACGCTTTCTACACTCATAGCCCCACAGTAGGATTTTCTCCTGTGTCGTGGGTACCATGAACACACAAAGACGAATACACAAACACAGACCCAGATCAGAAACCTAAACTCATCATTCAGATTTCTGTCTGGCCGGAGGTCGAACCCGGGACCCATGCATGTCAGACTGGTGACCGCTCCGCCATGCTCCGCCGAAAAGAAGTTTGGTTTGTTTTCTTTTTCTTGCCATATTTTAATTAGAGTATAGTACATTACTCACATGAATATTGCATTTGTACTCGTATGACATTACTTCATAATGTCGACCTGGTACCGTGAATTACGGTAATAACATTATTAAACTCAAGTAAACAATAAGATTGTTAGGTCATGAAGTTATAGACACGCTCATTGCTCAGTAGGTGGTCCTCATTAAATAAACAAACAGGAATTCACAAGTGCGTGATATCGTAACGTTAGCCGAAAATAATTATACGAATAATTTCAACAATCGTATTAAACAAAACGTTAATTATTCCAGGGGTGTATAAACAAAAGATGTACGTCATCGATTAATAGCACAGCAAACAAAAGAGCATCGCCTTAACAGGGAAGCAATATCTTTTGTAGGGGTGTAATTAAAACTAAGGGGTGCACATTGTGTTTAGAGATAGGGAGGAGAGAGGGACTTATTCTGAAAGCGAAAATTTTACTGTGAAAATTGGGTTTTTGTTATGTTCTTAATAGGAAAGGGTATGTTTTAATAAGAATAGAGATATGGTTTATTATAAAAGGAATAAAAAACATAAATTACACATAATACCGTTTAATATAAGGTGATTGTCATGAAATCTCGCGTAATTAGAATGGCGCTACTGAGCAGAGTGAGATATTAATATTTTATTAGTTCATATACATTTTATAAACGAATTATAACGTTGACGGTGAAGGTTAACACCGCAAGGAATCATATTCTTTAAAATCTTCTCAACATTTGTCAAGTTACTTAATGACCATCTACATTAACACTATGAAAATATTATTTATATTGAATACAGTGCAATAACCTGCAGTACCTACATACATTTCAGATCAAAATTTGAAATAAACATAAACAGACCGTTAAATTATATTATCATCAAATATTCGTGTGTACTTTAACAATATTAAATGTTTCAATGAAAAATGTGAACGGCACAAACAGGTAAGACATGTAAAAGAGAAGGAAATACATAGTATATGTTAACGAGTACCGAAATTACATTTATTCCGTCCAGATAAGTGGTGACAAAGCGTAAAGTTTGAGCATACAACTTCTGCGGAATGTTTATCAGGGTTCGGAAAGTTTTATGGTATTTTACACGACCTCGCATACTATCCGTTGTATGTTATGTCTTTCTTTACCTCATGCTAAGCTTCTGTTTACGAAGAATATGTCTTAGATACGGTTTATTATTGCAATTCTTTTAAATAATGTTACATATTTACTCGTAGTGAAATATGTATTAAGGCTTTTAAAATCGTTCTTAATCTATCCTTTACAACAGTGCTATACAAAATACACCGTGCCTTATTTATAAAAAACACAGTATTCATTACAATTTAGGTGTCTGCCTGGTATGAATCGAATGAATAAAATATAAACATTTTATATAGTAGTTTTATATATTAGCCAAAACGTTAAGGAAGAGAAAAACAAAATTGTATTTACCACACACGTTTAAACTCCTCCGTGTAAATTAATAAATAATAATTCTACTAACTAAACGAGTAACAAAGTATATGACAAACGTTTCCGATAATGCTGACAAAACGGATTTGTCACGAAACATTGTCCCATTAATCTTTCTAAATCAATGAGTCGAAAATATTAAATTAACCTTTTAGACCTTTCCTTTAATGAGAGGTGAGCCCGCCGTTGAAAGGCTTTAATGGCCACATCAATATGGATTATGTACTTTGCTGTGTCCGTGTCCATTACGAAGGCTTACTGTAATGTAACGCTGTTGATATTACAGCCATTGTTCACGGTTCGAGGAAACTCGATCGTGAAAGGTCATTTTTGTTTTCGGATCTAGTGTTCAAATGTGTTTGATAGAATTTAGTACGATATAGAATAATATCATCACCTTAATATTCGATTATTGCAAAGGATTGACTGTATGATGTGTCTCTCTATATTATTATAGAGAGTGTTGTTATTATTAACAAAACATTAACTAATTATTTAAACAATAAAATTCATAAAAAATATGATATAATATCTCTCTATTATAAAATTACATCACATTTTCAAAAAGTTTAGGAATATTTATATTTGAATTATGACGTCTTGAAAGTTTAACTGACTTTAATGACTTCTTGAACATATGACATTACTCCAGACGAATTGACAAGCAAACGGCTAGTTTACTGATAATATATATTTATCTGTTATCTAAAATTCTACTATAAGAAACAACCTTATCTACTCAGATCATTTATTTTCCATTAAATATAAGAGAAGCATTTGAGCACGCAAATGGTCGAACAAATTTCACGCGACTTGTGTATCTAAATATTATACAGTTCTCTCAATATCAATATTTATAGGCAGGTGCGGAGTACGTAACACAAGTATTAGTGTAATTACTTGATCGTGCTTAATCAGTGTTCAATTAGTCGCATATTAACCCAGATGATTAACTAATATTATGGCTTAATACGATTACAGTTTAATTGGTAATTAACTTCGCTGTAGAATAATTTAGATACGTGGGATGCAAAATTGCGAGATACTAAGGACAATCGAAAGGAAATGTAGGTGTTGATGGTTTATCCCTGTAGTTCCGGGACCAAAATAGGGCTACGGTATCCCGTGCCTGTCGTAAAAGGCGACTAAAAGGGGGCATCCAGGGTTGCGGGCGGCAAGAGTGGGAGCTCGAGCCGTCTAGCCAAGCAACCACGGGAAGGACGGCGGCATGTGTGGTCGCATGCAGTCCGCTCACAGGGAAGAGCCCGTAAGTGGCATCGCGCTCGGAGGACTCCGGTTGTGTTCCGTTGGAGATCCCGAAGTCATCCACGCAACGCTGAGGACGGCTACCGGGGGGTTTTAGTGCGGTAAAATTCCACATAACCCGGCGTTGCTGCCACGGCGTCGGGTACCTTTTGAAGGTTTCCCCCTCGTTACAAAAGAAAAGGTGTTTATGGTTACTATAATAATTTTGTAGTAGGCATTATAATTATCCAAGTATCAGAACATCGTTTTGTTACTAAAACATATTTTCTGATAATGTATGAGACTTGGTACATGTAAGTGAGCTTTTCATTAAGAAAATTTTATGCAATCCAGAGCTGCATTTTGCTTTAGTTCGCACGTGGTGGGAGCATGAAATATATAAAGGAGAGGATCTACGAAAACTGTGAAATAGATATGTATCATTAAATATACATACTAATAATTAATTTTATTGTACCCAATAAATAAAAACGCAAAATGGAAAACACAATGTTAAAACAGAACAAACGTCTTGGTCTAATCACTAATCAGACATTTAAACAGTGCGGAGGCAAAGTAAGGATAAAAAAAAATTAAGTGCCAATAATAGTTTCAGTGTTTTATTTAACAATAAACATGAAGAAATAAAATTTAAGAAAGAACAATACAAGAACAATATAATACAAGGGGAAAGACGTCAGATATGAAAAGCTGTTTTAAGACTAAAGTAGACACCTTATAAGACAAGACGAAAATGGAAAACAGAAAGTAGAGTTGTAGGAGATTAGATTAAAAAAAAAAAACAAAATACGTATTAATTTAACAGGCACTGACGAAGTTCTCTCCCAGTTGTGGCGATAGATCCGTACCCGCCAGTGGAACATAAAAAGGGTTTCCAAAGATTTATATTACGACTTTTCCAGTAACGACACTGACGACCATTACTAAAATCCGCAGCACTATTCATTCTATTCGCAGACGTGATACATGTAGCTGTCAAAAATAGAATTGTACAAATCGTCGAGTAAAAATATATGGTTCCAATACCAAGAGTTATTGTTTGTGTAGGAAAGACTATGATTTGTAACACACACTCGATTTGAACCTGAACAATTGGTGATCAACATATTTTGAATACATTCGCGATCGACTGCAGCTATAAATGGCATTCTTATTCAATTGTCTTCCCTGAAGTATTGGATTCTAGCGATTATTCAACGAGCCCTATTTTGCATCGAAATGGTTCGATTATACTACCGAGAACTGCGGGTTGTGCGGTCTGAGTCGGATGTCCTATCTGAACGATTTAAATATTCTGTTGTTCTTCTACTATTATACAAATATTTTTAGATAGATAATTACAATTAACGGATAATTTCTGTGCTAATTTAGGAAAGAAAAGGTCGTATATGATATGAGTGTAGTTTTGTACATGTTATTTGGTTAGGTAGCAATCTTTATGTAGGTACTATGAAAATATGAACGCCTTTAAAATGTATTCATATGGATTGCCTATAAGTATCAGGCGTCGTGTTTCACATCACATTGAAATAGACTATCTAACTAACTATGGTAGTTAGCATAGTTGCCAGTATATTGGTTAAGTAAGTGGAAGCTGTGAATAAGAAATTTTATTTCAAACACTGTTTAAGGCCAAGATGGAGAATGGAAGTAGCAAGCGCGAAAACAATTGGGTTCCAAAAGTTTCAGCAGAATCCTTTGTTCCCAACGAGAAACTTAGGAACATTGTTAATTTCTTAGTTGTTCATAAATATGTAATATTTTTTTATGCAATTTTGATGTTTACATTTTATTTTTTACCTTTTCCTGCTCTTATTCCAATATATCTGAGGACGGATCGATTTAACTTTTGTTATCTTTTTTTTTTTCAATCGGATGCAAGTCGTTTCCATAATTGGTTTACATGATTCTGTATACCAAAAAATGAATTGATATCTTTTATTTGCCGCAAATTTTATAACGGAATTCGTTAGGCGTTTAAAAAATAAGCTCTATAATTCTAATTAATTCACAATCAAAAAACTAAAATTTTGCTGTCGCAACTTATCCAAATTCTAAACTTATATCGAAATGCAGCCTTCAATAGGATAACCGGAGATGAAGTTTACGGCAAACTTTTAGTTCCGCAAAATGGTTAGTTGGAGAGTTTGGCTGACTTAGCGCCCGATACGGGGTTAAGTTATCTGAGTTAGCTTTAGCTAACTTGCGGCAACTTAGACGTACGTTATTGTCATCTAAGTAGACTGGTAACTGATATTAGTGGAAGTCTGTTAGCTGTTACTTGTAATTTAGAACTAATGTTGTACTTACGAAAATAAAACAACTTGTTTATATTTGATTTAGTTAATTACATTATGATGATACAAGGAAGTCATAGGTTATTAAAACATACAATTACCGTAACCAAGCAAATTAAACTAGCCTAAATTATATAAAGAATGGTCCTCTCTTAAATGTTTTGGAAATTCGTGATACCATAAAAAACATACAGGTTAAATACATTTTATTATTTTCAACGCTTTCTCCACTCGTACCCTCTAGGATTCTTGCTGTGTCGCGTGTCCCATGGACACACAAAGAAAACATGTACACCCAGACCTAGAACAAAGGTTTAAATTCATCAATTCGATGTCTGTCGGAAATCGAAACTGGAACCAACTGCGTGTTAGACCGGTATGGTAACCGCTCTGCCACGCGGGTCGTATTTATTATTAAACCAGATAATAAATTATATTAGCCACATTTGAAATGGATCTTTGTGTCCCATAAATGAATAAGCTTAGTGTGACAATACACTGTAATCGAACGTATTTTACCATACTTGTTTTGTAAGCTAATTTTATTAAAAGGAGTACCAACCGCATTTGTTGACTTGGCAGAAATTTTAGTGAATACATAGTTCTTACCAGCTACAAGTGTTTAGTAATTATAACCGCTCTGTAAAAGTAATTAATATAAATCTCAAATTCCTTATTTCATTTTTAATAATAATATATGGATGTATAAAACGAGCACGCAATCCAACTGATGGTAAGTGGTCATTGCTATCCATGGAGATCTGTAATCAACCCTAGATAAGATCAGGTCTTACCTGAGGTTAGCCACAGATGCGTTACTACCCCTGAGGACTAAGTTGGAACGCCTCGGATAATAATATCTCCCTTCCATTCCTTTCAGCTAGAATTAAGCTTACCGATATTAACAATTATTATTTCTCAAAATTAACACGCCAAAGTGGCAGTACACCGACCACATCTCGTTTGAAGGATCAATAACTGATATGAAATGAAATAAATGAAATGAAATGAAATATCTTTATTTTGTATAGGCCTACGGTGGCACTTACAAATTGTAAACTACAATATTTTTTCTCACACTACAACTGGATCGGA
>MOOZ01000017.1:104631-129738 GCA_002930495.1 Cecropterus lyciades | reverse complement strand
ATGAAATATGGTTTATTGGTATCAAACAGAGTAACCGCTTCCAACAATAAGATTGCATAAGATTTTACCAAAAATTAAGTTAATACACTGATAATAAAATAACAATTTCAGACTACTCGATATAAACTGTGTTCTGTAGGTGATAGGATTCTAATTTGATGTGGGATTGTTGACTGATGTCCATGGACAGCAGTGGCCATTTACAATCAGGTAGACTATGAGCTCGTTAGCTACTTTAAGAATCAGACTAGAAACATTGCTAAAGAGATTAAAACATAAAACCCGACTGCTTAAAACATTTTTTTTGATCATAATGATACATTTCATTTAACGCTTTATAGGACTTTTCGTCAAAACAGTGAAGTAAAAGTATTACAATATATATATTTTAAAATGGTCTTTTTATTAGCTTTCATTTGATACCCATATTGTCGTCGCTACCCCCTTTTTCCCCTATTTTCAGGTCCCATTTTTAAAAATTATATAGCCTATGTCACCAAACTGAGATGATTTTAATGATATGACATACATACAAACAAACTTAAATATATACACACATACATACACACGAAAAACATTACCCTCCTTCTGACGCAGTCGGATATAAAACTCTCTATGTGCAACACTTTATATGCACGTTTGATACCTAAATCTACTTCTATTTTATATCCAACACAGAGCATTGTCAAATGTGTGTCGGAAAATAAAATTCACGCTTCACCAGACCAGCCATGAAAGGGTTAAGTGGAGTAAAAAATTTACCAATGTTTCATCCAATCCCCTAACAGATCACAATATAACTCCCCTGCTGTACAAAACGTGGCAATTCTATCGTAAAAATCCATTCCTGGTGTATTCATACGCGGAAAATGAGAATTATTTCGTCTAAAATGAGATTGTTATGGTATTGGTATTAACGTAATGGTTACGCATTGGTATTATAAATTCAATTGAGGATTAAAAAAACATTCAAACTCTACTATTTAGATGCGTACTGACGGGGTATTTTTTTATGATGAAAATTGTGATGAATTAAACTTAAACTTTGAAGATGGCAGAACCTTTCGTAAACTGACTCCGATCGCCATAATTATTTATGCCTTATAATACCAGTTTAAAAAGTGTGGATGTGCAAAGACATTTATAAAACTATCCAAAGGTGCCCTAAGTAAAGGTAGTGCAAGATATGGCTAAAAATAAAAACGTAAACGTGAATCGTACATTGAAATGTTAGGCGTAAACGTAAACAGAGCACATTATGAGGAAAAGTTAAACTCGTACTAAAGGCAGACTAATAGTATTCATTGCCGATGTTGATGAGCGATACTCATCCCTTGCTATCAAGTAAATTATACCCTTTTTCATTGCTGAAGGTCGTGTCCATTAAAGTCCCTGACAACTTTATGTGTTATTCTCTTGCAGTTTTTCCGGTTTTCATCTTTTCTTGGGGTAGTCGCAATGGGGAGTCCGATGAGGGTAGCTATTTGATCACAATATCGGGTAGGTGATCGGCGGCGAGGTCTCTTTGATTCTACCTTACCCAGTACTTTCAACTAGTCGAAGTGGTCTGCTTGGTGGCGAGTGATGTGACAAAAATATCTAAGGATCCTCTGGTAGCTGATGGTCGATGGTCAACAATCGAGACTTTATTATAAAGACCCGATTATCGAGTGTATTATATGCTCATTTGTTAATTTTATATTATCAGAAGCTGATATAAACAAGTTTCAGTAATGGAACACAATAACATATTTAATAAGTGATCCTGTCCCCACTTTCACCAATTTAGTAAATATATTTACCATCTCGGAAGTTGTGTGAAATTCATTTGGCATAAACGCTCATAAAGTGTTTGATTTGTGCAAGAGTTTATTATGAACAGTTGCTTTGAGCTTTCAGGTAATAAAATCTTTGAATGACGTTAATGTTTTCGTCACTATAATATTCGGTTTTTATACAATTTAGCGCTCCTTCTTAACATTTCATTACATTTCATAATAAGTGATAAAATTATTACTTCTTTTGTATATTCATATAAATGTATTCTAAAAATGTATACATCGCAGTGTATTTTATAAATTTAGACGTTTTTTGTATATTTTAATACTTAAATATTGTATATTTTAGCTATATCACAATTAATTAAATTTTGAATGTTTTTCTTTTTCATCGGTCAAATATTAATTTATTATATTTTTACTAACAGTTAATTCTATATGTCTGCCTGAGGCTAACATAGTGCACTATGGTTTTAACAATTCTCATTCACGATGAATTCAAGAATGATTCAAGAAATATCACGATTACAACACTGTTGCGTGCTTACACAACTACGCGAACAAGTTACGTAGACATAACAAAATAATAAGAAATATGAAATGATATGCAAATTCGCCAATAACCACCAACATGGATGTCTGCATTACAATTGGCCGTATCATAAACATGCTTCAATGAACATTCAGTTTCCGATTAGTGCATTTGCAAGTGAAATTAATTCAGGCTTGTGTTTCCAGTGGTGACAAGTCTATTATTTTTGTAAACCAGAGGCAGAAGGACGTACGCATTAACATAAAACGTGCTCAACATTAATTTAGCTCATTGATAGATGGAGTAAAGAATTTTGGGTGAATGGATGTGTTGATGCATGCGATATTATGAGATTAAAGAAATGTGTCTTTTTATACGCCACGGGAGCAATTAGGTACATATTGTCAGTATTTACTTTATATTATAACTTGATCGGATAAAGTTTTCAATAAAACATATATTTAAAATGGTTTAATTGTAGCGCACGTCTACAGCGAATTGTCTTTAACAGTAGCGAACCGTTCAAATTTGAAATGTACGCTAAAACAAATGTTCTAGTATATTCGTAGACAGGTATGTAGAATTGTCTGTAATAGTCTCAAAGGTGAACTTGTATTATGGAAACATGTAAATGACAACAAAAAATTGATCCAAACTAGATTGTCTACTTATATGTTGTAAAAAGATAAAATAAAGAGTAAGAACCTTTTGTGGTTCGTCTCCAGATTTCCTTCAGAAACAGGTAACAGGTGGTAGTACACCTGTTATCTGTTTCTGCCTCATAACAGAAGTATAGAGCGTTGCTGTGTTCTAGTCCAATGGGTGTAGTATGAGGGATATACTTAACCGAGGGATTTCATCTCAGTCCCCAGATGCAGCAACACATCTGTGAGCAACCTCGATAAAGTCCATCTCGTATAGGGTTGATAACAGGTGTCCACGGGCATCAGAGGCTCCTTAACACCAGGCTTACTCGAAAAAAATCGTTTACAATTTAAACACTACTGACGTTTTTAACAGAATTATACAAGAATCAAATCCTATTTAACTTGTAAACTCGAAATATCAAAGCATATTAAACGTTATAATACTACGAATATTTCTAAAAAGTTTTGTCCTGACTCATCCATTTAATTCATACTCTTTGGTAGTTATAATCCGCAGGCGGTCCGGGAGCGCCGTCTTTATCATTTGTATTAGGATTATAATTTCATATAACTTTGTTAGTTCAGTTTAGTTAAGCAATGGACATAATTGATTTAGGAGGGGTTATTTGTCTTTATGAATAATTTCATCATTAATTATATTATAGAGCAAATGGGTTTTTAAAATTCCTTCGAGCAAGTGGGTTTATTAAAATCCATTTTTTTATTTTAGTGTATAGATATAGGATGCACAAAATACAACACGGTTACAAAATGAGCCAGTGTCAGTCAATCATGAATAAAATCATTAGGAGGCCCCCTAAAATATGTACCTATATAGTTAAACACACGTATAGAGTCATGTAGGTCGTAACTAACTGATCCTATAGACCGAAACCAGTTTATAAAATTAAGCAATGTTAGGTGCAGTGCAAATTTCGATGGGTGATTGTTTTGTGCATTAACATATTCGCTTCTATACGTAATATAATAGTGTCAAAGGTCTCATAAGCGGTTTGAAAATGCACGGTTAAGGGATGGTCCAGGTCTTTCCGGTTTGTAAAATAATCCTGGAATTTTAAGTTCATATGGAGTCTAAAAATAAATCTTTTGTCACGTTTTGTCTTTTTTACTTGACTATAAAGTCAAAAAATACAATTTTATTATGATATGCACACAAATATCAAATACTCCGAGCACACACTCATAGGCTTTAAAGAAATTCATGCCACCGTGTGTTGCTTCCCTGCGTTTTTGCACCATAAATCAGCATAAAGAGGCAGGTTTCCGTAAGGTGCTCTGTTACATTAAGCCCCTGTAATATTTTCTCACTTACGACGAAATTTTCTGTCTCCCTGTTTACGGCGAGCGAAGTTTTCTTGAGACAAGCTGTCGCCCAAACGGGAAATTAAGGCTCAAGAGCGTGGAAGATGAAGCTTTGCATAAGGGGATGTTTGCTTTATTCAATGTCTTGGAGAATGTAAAAGAAAATATCTAAAACGCTAAAAATGTAAGTAAATTATTAGCGAAGAACTATTAAAAATAAATGGGTAATAATTACAAATTGGATTTTCAGATTTCCATTAATTAATAACTTACCTATATTTCCTAACCTAATAACTTTCCGTTTACGCACTTACCCGTAACTCTTTGTGTTTTAAACTCAGAAGGCACTATCGCCACACTTTATCCTGTTTAATATTAGCAATGTTAAGAAGTGTCGTATCCTGGTTTGAAGGGTATGATGTGAGGAGAATAGTACCAATGTAGTCTTCAGGGGTACCTAGCTATGCAGCTTTGGTGAGCTTCAGGTAGGATGACAATCTTATCTGCGATTTTCACAGGTGCCCATGGACTGGTCACTTAGCATCAGATGGACTGCATGCTCATTTGCTACCTCTAATATTAGCTTCTATATGACGCATAATAAATTATTTTAATATATTTAATCGCATCTCATTTACACAACAATTTTCCAACATTATTTCCAGCTGAGCATTATTGAGTAAGTACCTGCAAAAGTTTAAAATAAAATTGAGCCGTCTGAAATATGGCGATCGGTGAATGATGAAGAGGCCCACTTATACGTGGCAACAGCCCTAGCAAATTGGATTGTGAATAATTACTCGAACGAGAGGCCACATCCACCAATATATAAAAGTCAGCGTGGCTTATAATTATCCCGTTGTAAACTTTTTGTTTCGCTTTTAGTTTTTTTTTTTTGTAGTCAACGAAATCAGTTCAAGGTTTAAGACGGTAATATTTGTAATACTTATTATATCCGTCAAAACGAGGACACACTATAATATTATGATAAAAAAAAACAGATTGCATTGACTATATTATGGACAGACAGGCATATTAAATATACATGAAACTAAATATAGATACTTTACAATATTGATTAATTGGCTAATAACACTAATAAATTCTAATAAGTGTCTACTTTAATGAATTTAGACAGTCTTAGAATACCTAAGTAGGGTAGGTATGTATAGAGTCTGTTATGTTATAACATACTTATACTAACCTTTTTGTGAATTTAGTAAATTTAAGTAGTTGATGAGAAACACTATCTATTTAACTATAAATAATACAATAAGCACGAAATTTTACTGTGAGCAACTCTCAATAATTACGCTGTCAAACAGGTATTTTCTTTGATATATATCTGGAAAATTATTCCAGAAATTAGGTTTTCAGGTAATATTTTGAATGAATAGAGTGAACTTGGATGCCTATAAATAAACTATATTAATGAATTGTTTCTTTAGTATAAAGATGTCGAATGTCGGCTTATACTCTCTCTTTGGTTAAATAAAATGTAATAAGATTAACATTCTACGTAAAGTTGGTTTAAGCTTAAGTGGAATATGATATATTAAAAAAATGTAAACTAAATATTCAACTGACATCATACATTATGTGAAGGAATATTTCTTGAAAGAAACATTTCGGTGACACGGATTTGTAGGCCGAAAATAGCGAATTGAACTTTGAATAATTGCTCAGACGAACCCGTTTCCACCTATTCATAAAAGTCAGTGTAGCTTGTAATTAAAGCCTTGTTCTGTGAATGCCGTGTTTTTCTCTTGTTGCTCATGGTTTACTGGTGGTTAACAACTTTTTATGGTCGACTTCAAAGCTTTGCCCATTTTTGTACTAGGATTTCCATATGATATAGAGAAAATTGGATAAAAATATAGTTGAATTTGGAATTCTATCTGGAATTATGCGGTCAATAGTCCCAATAAAAATAAAAGAGGAAGAAAAGGAATAAATACAACAAATGAAAATAAATTAATTATCATGTTATCTTAAACTTTTCGCTGGATGTACTCTTTACCTTGGTTCAATTAAGTTTATTTATAGCTACTAGACCCTTATTACAATATTTTATGAAATAAAATGTCTTTATTTTTTATAGGCCTACGGGGGTACTTACAAAGAATGGATTTCTAACAAAATACATAGCAAAGATTAAGGTTACATTGTTCGATGGATAATATGGTTAGGCCTTTTTTACAATATTGTGATGTTCATTTGACAGTTTATCGATCTCAAGTAATTCTTGTGAAAAACGATGGTGACCCTACTGTCGGTCTTTGTTGTGCTCATTTTAAATCAATCGCGGCCATTCTACTCGACGTCGGAGGCTGAGACGGGATTTTCGAGAGAATTCTTAATTAAGTCTGCCCGAGATCCTCTTTGCTTAATGGGAGCACCGAAATCCTTAGATGAGACATAAATAAGGAATGACATGGAAAAGACGTCAGTAGAATTAATATTTATAACTTTTATTATTGTTTAAGATAAAAGTTGAGTTTAGTAGCTCTCTGTTATTTAATATTAAGTTTTTTTTTTAATGGAAGTAAACGCCTGCAGTTTACAAAGTGGACGCTGTCCGTGCATCTCTAATCCAGTATGGCATCGAAGGTATTATGGTTCTTCACATAATTATTATTAATTTGTCTTGTTATTTCATAGTATTTTTCATTGAACTATATAACGGTTAACGGATACTGCCGTTCACCCCTAATCACCCCAGATATGATTAGAATTCTACCTGAGGTTAGCCATAGATGCGTTGCTGCACCTAAGGTTTGGACATTGGAACACCTCGAATACTAAGCACAAAAGTGCTTATTGTTATAAGGGAAAATATTTGTGGCGGAGTTAGGCAGAAAGAGTTGTACCGCCTTCTAATTTGATACTTTTGATACTTTCCTCAATAAATAATGTCTGTTTTGCCTAGAGGTGGGTTGATTTAATAAAAAAAAAAAAACTTTATTATGTATTCATAATAAAATACAAACTTATAAAGCCGTAAAGGTAAACATTCACTGACCATCTCTTATTTAATAAGGCATTGAGCCCAAACATTGTGCATAATAAACTATGGCGCTCAGCGCACGTTAATGAGGTATGGACACACATGTGTCCGTAATTACGCTATGCTCCGCCAATATTACTTCCGCCTTGTCTTTCTCTCATCCTGTTCTTTTCCTGTTCCATTTTTAAATCATTTGTATTGTTATTTCTGAAATTGTTGTGTTATCGCTATGTATCTGATATTGTTATGTTATAAATATACTTTATATTAAAATAACAAATAAACATAACAAATAAACATGTTTATTATAATTTTCAATAATTAATTTTATAAAATATATTATTTACTGAAATATATTTTTATATATTTAAAGTAAGTTTTCTTTAAATATATAGGCAATATTTTTACACTGTCACTTTATTTATCGTATGACTGACATGGATTTAATAGTCATAACACAAATTATGTACATGCATTATGTTATGTACGTCTACGTATCCATTATGTTAAATACGTACAAAAGTATGATTGTTAAAAATACTATACGTTATAAATGACTTTAACCTACCTTACCCTTTATTATACTCATACCTTCATTAAATTTCCTACAATGCATACAAAGATTAATCACCATTCAATGGAAAGCTGTTTGATATCTACCTTTTTAACAAAGCTTTAAATAGTTCACGATCAATCAACAGTCAATAGAACTTGAATATGAATCGTAGTACCTATTCATAGCTGCATTGTAGTGAGACCAGTAGTAAATACATTTGAGGAAGCAGTCCTGGGTTTTATAACTAGTATAGTAGTATTTATTTCTATGTAATTTGATATATATTTAAACGGATTTAATAAATACTTTTTTCAGGTATGGCGAAATATATATGGTAGATATTTTTCTTAATGAATATGTACCTTTTAAGTAATTTATTGAGATTCTCTAATATCAATATTGTAAATGGAAATGTTTGTATGTTTATTATTCGATCTTGTAAAACAACTGAATTAATTTACAGGATTTGGGTCTAGATATCCAGTTCATTAAGTTTTACCTGACTGCATCACAAGAAAGGTATTTTTAAGCGTATGTATGAGCATGAAGATATACTATGTCAATTTATTTGGCACGCTCTACAACGTAAAAGGGTTGACGGATTGTAACTTATGACGATACGTCATAAGTTACAATCCGTCAAGTGTCATTACAATTTCTTTTTTAATATATTTTATAAGTATAGTTAATTTTATTACAGTTTCAGCAGTCCTTTTTATTTTATAATAATTTATTTAATTAAATTCAAAATTCCTTTTTAATTGCCTTTTACACATAATTGTTAAGTCCACGCTATTGCTTTGAAATGGTCACCATACTCGATTTAACGAATACAAAGCTCCGATCAAAGAATGGAACTGTTGGAGGCGGAAGGAACCGTTCGAGTAGGTATGTCACCACGTGCGCGGTCACACACCTGTGACTTAGTGACAAATAGGTATCATTCTGGACTACCTTTATGAAATGTATGGTATTTGGTGGGCGTAAGCAGTGAAAGGGTGTGTTATACTTATTGAAAATTGTCATAGCAGTTAATTTGACTGTTGTATTGATTCGTATGATTGGTGACAAAATTAAATGAGTGATTGGTATGTTTGATATGTATAAATGATAGCTTGGTTAGTTTCACACCCGGATCTTTCGTACTTATATTTGATGTAATAATAAATTTATATGAACACCTGAAGCAACTGCAAGTAGACCAGTCAAAAGATAACAAATGCATTGATTTTAAAAGTTGAGGGCTGTTTTATCATACCATTAAAATCAAAACTACTTTAATATACCAATAATACCTCATATATTATAGTAAAAATAGATCTAGTATTGGAGGAAACGAATAACAATTCTTCAATGATTTTGCAGTTTTTAATGGGATACGAGTACAATGTGAATAATATTAGTTTGATTGTATTGCCTATATATTATCGTTATTTATTCAATTATTAACTTCTGTTGGCATTTTCGGAGTGCAACTGTTTCTTTTTCATAGACTAAATCCAGTATTTTGAGTTAAAGTTATTCTACGTAATAATGAACAAAATAAAACAAGGAACACCGACCTACACCCATTCATTCATATTTAGCAGTAATTCTCTAGTACTAAAATAACTTCATTCTGGTAAACGAGGGGTAATTATTATGTATGCAGTCATTTCAAGGGGATTACTTCGCGCGTGTCTAAGATAACTTTTAACTGCAGACCGTTGAAATAATTTCATACCATAATAAACTTCGCGGAAAGCCGTGGAACATAAAGGGAAGCATTGTGTTTGTTAACTTTAATATTCTTATGTTCTACGGAGCCTTGGTAATGGTATTTTTTTGTAGGAAAACGTCTTCACTGGCCTATAGGCTAAACCGTTTCAATGTTCGTTGTGATCAAAACACTTGTCCATTAGTTGGACAATAATCAGTGAATCGGCCTGATTCTAGGATAAGTGAAGTGTATTAATTTATTTATGAAGTTGGTAGAGGTTGTGTGTCTGGATAAATACAAATAAATTAGCATTACTGGACAGCTTACATTTTGGCGAGTGGAACTGGAAATGAATGAAGAAGTACTTATATTTTTATTTTCTCAATAAAACCCAAAATTTAAAATTAAATGTAATTTATACACACTTTGTATAAGTTACATTTAATTTTAAAGATTGGTTACTAACGTTGCCACAACCACGTTACCTGTATGCTGAAATATCGATAAACTACTTAAATTAAATCAAACTTAAACGAGTTATAGACTTTCCAAATTTGTAATAAGATAAAAATGACGCTAACGACTTCTCTAAAATTATCTTACATATAATACACACAAACAAACATAAATACAGCCCAATGCGGAAAACAAAATTAAATGCATCGTTAAAATATATATCTGGCTGGGAGTCGAACTCGGGGACTTCCGCGTGTTAGACAGGTATGAGAAAAGTTTCTCACACGGCTACTGATAAAATTTCAAAATGTTCTATTATGTATTCTACTATTTTAAATTAAAATGTAGCTATTTTAACTTAAAATGGAGCTATTTAAAAATAAGCAAAATTACTCAAATTAATTATCCCAAATTCAAAATTACTATCGACAACCGATTTGTAAGCATTTGCTTATATTTAAGGTCTTCTTGCGGTTGTTGATACAAATGTGCGGTTGGCACTGTTAAATGGGACCTGTTTCCTTGAGTAATGCGTTTCGGTGCTAAACTCGGTTAAAACTATTTTGAATAGAACATTTACCATTTCAAATTTGTTTATGTATAACATCATTCAATTCTACGAGCGTATGCTTATGTATTCGGGAAAGACAGATTTTAAAAAATCTGTAATATTTCGGCATAAAATTATACAAAAATTGTATGTTGAGGTGGAGAAATTATATCAGAATATTGGCGTTTCCTATTTAAATATGATATAATGATTAATGTATACGGTTGACGTTGATGACTTAATTCTAAACAGTAAGCTTAATATGTAGACTACCAATTATAATAGGTATGTAGCAGCCACCACACTTATATCACATGTTCATGTAACAATATTTAAACAATGATATATTTCATATCTGATCCCGTAAACACTTAATTAGGAATTTGTCAATTTATTTTAATGGACACTAAAATACCACATCAGAACATTTATTCAGAGTGCATAGGGGAAAAGCGCATCCTGACCATAAATCTAATTTACAACATAATTATGAGACCATGTTATCGACGCCCAAAAACTAATGTAACGCGCATAAAAATAAATTAGCAATATTCGAGACCAAACAATCAGGGGAGAGGCGAATAGTGTCCATCAATTACCTTTCCCAAAATGAACCCCATAATTGATATTTACGCAACATTGCACCAACTGTATCGATATATACGTTTTTATAGCTTAATTAATATATTGCTTTTTTTTATACGCGTCTGAACAGTTTTACCGCTCTCGTGGGTTTAATATCTGCGGTTAAATGCAAATTAATAGTCTGAACATATTAAGTTTCATGATATGAATTTACGAAAAGTAATACGAAAATAAACGGGACTGACGGTTATGAAGTATAATATTTTTGGAGATAATTCCTATATACAGCATGAGATTAATATTATGTATTTTCATAATACATACACCTATTACCAAACTTGAAATAATATATAAATTAAATTTGAAATTCGTAATATATAAAACAGTTTCGTCGTGCTTCGTTGTCCAGTCGAAGCATCACCGCCACAGTTATTTACTCACAATTTTAATCTTATTAATTAGAGCAGTATTATGCGATAGTGTCTTTTGGTTTCCATAATATGGTAAGACAAACTCCAATTTGGACATGAGGTGTCGAAGTGCATTCGCAATCAAATCGACTACGGATGGTGGTGACCACATAAGTGTTCACTACCATCCGTAATCGATCCGTATGCATAAGCATATTTGTTATTTAAACATGAAAAAAATCAAGCACGATTATTAAAATAAATGATTTTTAATAGATGATAGAACCATAGATGTGGTTTGACTTATTACGTGAAGCAGCTCTGACGTTTCAGTGGAAGCATCTTACATAGCAAGAGTAGTAATGCATGTGTTATAGATTTCGGGTAAAACCCTTGCTCTGTATGTAGTTGGTTACAAATACACATGTGACCACTTAAAATAAGGTATTTTTTGTAATAGGGATGTAGCAAATGAGTATGCAGTACACCTGATGGTAAATGGCCACTGCCGCCCATAGACCTCTGTTGCCAATTATGTGGACTAAGTTGGAACGCATCAGATAACTATGTCTCTTACCGATGTGGTAAGAGAGACATACTTTACACCAGAAAACAGCGCATAACACTGCTATTATTAGACGGCTATTGCCGTCAATTTCCGTATTGTGGCGGTGATGGTTCCGTAATCGAACCACACAGAGTTCTACCACGTTCAAAGGCGGATTGCATGGTTGCTTTCTACTTAAACATGATAAATAAATGCTATTATACAAAGCATATATTATAAGCGCAATTTACGCACTGAGGTATATACAATGTGCGGTTTGCGATAGTTCAAGACTAGTTGGGCACTAAGATATATTGCTTAGGAAAACAGGGCCCATTTAGCAGTGTCAACCGCACATTTGTAGTAGCACTGAAGGAATATAATTACTCTCCTCCATTGATGGACAGTTATTCATGTATCAAGAATTAACTTTAATTTCTCCTGTTTTATATTTAATAGTTTAAACTTTAGTGACTAATTTAAACCTAAAATCGATTCGATCTAGTAGCTGCCAAACAAAATAAAGCTTTTTTATTTAAATTTATTTCACTGTTTAGAAAAGTTATTTGTTTTATTGTTATTGTATAATTAAGAAGAGATTGTTTCTTTCTCAGTAGTAGAGGCTACATTGTACCAATCTGTTAGCTTCGATGTTAAGTTCTAGTAACTTATTACTATTCTATTTACAAATATACTTAATAAAACTAACGGTAACTGACTGACGGACAATGCACAACATAAATCGTTTAGTCTTGTACATGAGTTTCTAATACAAGTAAGTACATCATTATTAAAATTTAGATGAGCACTAATGGAATTGTAAATGAATCTTTGAGAGGTGCTTTCATATTTTCTAACGTGGTTAACGGTTAATCCCTTAGCGGTTGATTTCTCAAAGACGATGGTATTTATTTGTGCTTATTATTTGTAACCACAAAGTAAAATACCAATTTTCGTAGCTTGCTTCAAAAGTTGGCAGAATTTGATGCGAACTTTGACCACTTATTTCCTCCTTTTAACGAATAAGTTTTCAAAAACGGTGAGATAGGAGTTTAAGTATTTGTATCCAGAAAATCGAACACGAATACTAACTGCTACACCTACATTAGCATAGTATTTGCTTGAAAATTGGTGGAGTGAGTTCCTCGGTTCCATAGGCATAAATTGTTAAATTTTATGATTCTAGTTTCTTAAGTTTAGGCTCCGCATTATGTTAATCCGTCAGACAAGACAAGCCATAAGTAGACAGATAGAGAGAATTTAATATTTCTCAATTTAATTATTGACGATCCGCGTGACGGAGCGATTCTCATACCGTTCTGATACGCAGTGAGTTACGGGTTCAATCCCCGGCCAAACGGATATCTGAATGATGAGTTTAGGTTCTGTTCTGTGTCTGGGTGTTTGTGTATTCGTCTTTGTGTGTCCATGGTACCCACGACACAGGAGAAAATCCTAGTCTGGAGTTATGAGTATAGGTTGTTTTTCATTTATATTCCAGGAATTTAACCTAACACAGTCCATTTATAAAATGTACAAGACATATTTCTTGCGTGTATAAAGAAAAACGTCGAGTTTTAATAACGTATATCAACTCGCGATATATTTTACGTAGAAAATTGCGTTGTAAATCATTATTCACTGACACAATGCATGTCAACGGCGACGTTGACGCGACGCGTGGCTCGGGGGCGCCATTCTTCCTGTAATAGGGAAATTAATGGAAAACCCTCACGACTCTTTTATGCTTTATGGTATCGATGAAAAATTTAAACATTGGACGCTCAATTTAAAATCGATGCTCATAATATTTTGGATATTAAACTATGAATAATAATTTTATAGGATAACTCACATGGCACTTTTAAGTAACCGTCTGACACGAAGGGTTAAAGACATTTAATTTCAAAATATATAATGATTAATTTAGAATTCCGTTCTGGTTTAGGGCCTTTATGTACTCAGCTTTTATGTCCATGACATTAACGATATAATCCGCATGTGTGGAAGGCGTTATTCTTAAAATTTTGTCAAGTACTTACCATTTCAATAGTTCAAACGTTAAATAGTTTGGACAACCATTATTTCGCTTGTTTCTAGTGCGAAGAGTATGGAGTACCCACCCACATGAGTCTTTCCTACATAGTTTAGAAGGTCCAATGCACTTTTATCTTCGAACCAAACATACTTCTTCCATTAAATTAGCAAAAATCAGATTTATAAGATATTTATAGGGATGTCACGTTGCACTTGTCTATATAAAACTTGATAAAGTTATCCTGTCTCACGGTTCTCATTGAATTTGTATAAGCGCTTTTAGCACGTACATATGTGTAATTAATCGACGACCATTTCCTTTCGCTCCGGATTTGATAGCTGCGGAATTCATTACTTTTGAACGGAATGTGTAAGTATCATAAATTCACATTACTAATGTGTTGTAGGTATTATATTTGAATTTTATTCAAACTTAATGCTTTTATAGTTTAATTTCTTCAATTGTTATGCTAATTTGCAGCGGTATTTGAAATATAAATATAATGATGCGTTCGTTCTTTGTTTCTCTATAATATCAATATTCGAAATTATGAATGTTATTTATCATATTGGAAATGATTGGTCCAAAGACTTTTTTATCAGATTGAAGTAGCAATCGAGCATGCAGTCCACCTGATGGTAAGTGGTTACTGCCGCCCATGGACATCTTTAAGCAACTTCAAATATAACTGGGGTTCTATCTAAAGTCATCACAGATGCGGTGCTACTCCCGAAGACGGAGATGGTTGCCTCATATCTACGTGAGCCGGCAACCATACCCTTCCAACAAAACACAAGAACTTATTCACGCTAGTAATAGATGTGGTACATATTACTTGTCACCTGAACATTTCCTGCCAGTCTACAAATAACATTTCGGGTATTCCCCGTGAGTTATGACATGGGTCTCTTCAAAAAAGGTGCGAAAAGAGCTCTCCTTCAAAGCCAGCGATGCATTGACGATTCCTCTGGTGTCGCAAAAGCCCCTACGCCACGGTGACAACTTTCCATCACGTAGCCCGTCTGTATTATCTTAGGGCTTGAGTATAAAAAGAAATAATTAAAATTGTCATCGGAACCAAGACCATGCGACTTAAAACTTACGCCTGTTCTATTTTAATTCAATCGTAAAGCGAATGGTAAATGGTTTTTGCGTTTTTTTAATAAGCCACATTTTAACATTTGTAATGTTATGAATATGTTATATACATGTTTATAAAAAAAAACTTTATCACTGAAACTGAAACTTATAACTGAATTCATAATAATCATTTAAAAATTCGTGTTCAAGTCTATCTATTGACGCCTGTACACAAACAAAATCGTTCCACGGGTAGTCAAAGCCAGGGCTTAGTATGTAGCTGTACAAACAAATGTATTCATGATCCGACAGCATGTGTCCGTAACGCGACACCAGGGGTCGCTGCGACGACGCGATGTTTGCTCTGAAACCGAATGCGACGCATTAGAATGGCTTGTTTTGTCTCCATTCTCCATTATCTTCCTTTGATGCCAGCTAGGGTGCATGCGACTATATAAGACTAGCTTTTCCGTGGCTCCGTCTGTTTTTTCCTCCTGTTTTATTATTTCTTTTACCAGTGACACCCTGAATTAGATTTTATTTGTATTCAATTACTTTATTTGTAACATCTGTAACTTTTTAAAATTATTCATGTTGTACATCGATAAAAAAATCTATTATAAAGAATATTATATACTTAACCACTTATCGCTAGACACATGTTACCTACATATATAATTTCATGTAGATGATTTTTTTTACTCGTAGAAACGGTGCGGAAACTAATACTAGACGGACAAGAAAATAAAACAAACAAACTGACGTACAATTTTACAATGACATTACGAATACAGCTTATATCCGACACGTCGGATGTTGTAGTTTGTATGCCTAATTTACTGTATTTAAAATAAGGTGACATGCAATACAATTGGCCGTTTGTGGTTACTCTCGTAATTTATTGAATGGAAACGGATTATCATTATTTCCCAATATAATATTAGCATTAAATATTTTAATACTTTATGATATTAGCATTAAATAGAGTATTAATAACTTTTGTTTTATACTAACAACACCGATGCAGTATTTAATTTCACTATTTTTTTTTAAATGCGATGGTCATAATGGTTTGTGGTAAAGTAAAATTTAATGGATATGGCAGGAAATTATATGAAATATTAGTAACATTTCATATAACTAAGGTCATTTTATTATACATTTTACATTGGTACATTTATGAAAATCGTTATTTTAGTATTTTTTTAATCCTAATATTAATGAAAAATGTATTGGTAAATAGAAAAATATCCGGTTCAAATTGAGTGTCTTTTTTAATTTAGTCAGTTACATACGTACATCTCTATGTTTTATAATAATGATGAATGTGGTAGAACTCATTGTGGTTCGACCGGAGTCGAAACACCACCGCTACACCTATTTCTGCCTCCCAACAAGAGTGTTAAGCGCTGCTGTGTTCTGGTCTGAAGGGTGTGGTAAGGGAGACATACTTTTCCGAGACATTCCATCTTAGTCCTCAGGGGTAGCAACGCATCTGTGGCTAACCTTAAGTGAGACTTTGATCTTGCCTAGGGTTGATTACAGATGTCCATGGGCGGCAGTAGTCTTACCATCAGGTGGGCTGCATGCTCGTTTGCTACTTCCATACTATAAAAAAAAGGCCAGTTAGCTTTAAAACACGGAAATCTAATCTGACAAAATCATACCTGTACAGCACGAGGATACACGTATTATAATTTCTCTTTGTTACCGCGGAGGGTGAATAAATTAGCCATGTATGTAATAATTGCGCCTGGATTCGCGACTATGCTCTGGATTTTACCAACATTCCGGAATATTCCGGAACGCTAATTGCAATTTGCTTTGTTTGAATGTTGAGTAATATTTCCGTTAAGATTTACGCAATTAAAGGGTTGTTTATCGCCGATGTATCTTGTATTTAATTGCTCATTTTCTTTAATTGCAAAATTATAAAACGTGTTACTTATTTTAATAACATATACTAATCATACATAATCCCCCGACCAGGTTGACAGTCTTATTTACAATTTACTTAACAGACTTTGTACGATATACTGTCTGTCAAGTTACCAGAGCATTAGTATATTGTATTGAGCTTAATAAGCTATAAGCCTAATATTTACCTATAAAATTATTCATATTTTTAAATTTACTCTGTACTGGGTCTTTTGATACTAATAAATTAGCAAATATCTATATATTTCAAATGTTATTTATTACTTAAAATTTATTCAGTCTTTATTGACAAAATAAAACTAAAACTTTATTCACAAAATCCTATACATCTCATTAATTTTAACATTTAGTTATTTTATTGAAAATTATTAACATTGTATGAAGTTTTAAATGAAATACAATCACTCATGGAAAGTACTGTTCAGGAATAATAACGAAAACAAACGGAAATTGCAGGCCATTAGAGCACAAAGGAGTTGAAAGGTTTTATTTATTTGCAACAAATGCTTACAAGGCTCCAAACTATTTCCTTGAAACCCGCTTAAATTAATTATATACTAAATAATATACTGGCATACTTAAAACAAAGTTAATCAGATGTGATTAATATAAACCGAAAATAAAATTTTAACGACGTGAATACTATTCGAATTTTGGCGCCACCCTTTATTGGATCTAATTAAACGTAACCCTACTTACTTTTATTTTTCTGGTATTTTCTTGTAATCCGAGTAAACGGCACAAGATCGCGTGACGAGGCTAACGGAAGTCGTGAACCGGAAACTAGCATTTGCTATTCCCTGAAAGGCCCTTTCGAGAATTTTTATCTTTGTCTTTTCTTTTAATTTTCTTTCGTATAATGCTTGTCTTTCCTACAACTAAATTTGTTGGGCAGACAAAGTTTGTCCTCCGGGAGTGGAGATTCATTGCTTAGAGCCAATTTATAGTCAACGCTGTCAGTTGCAGACTCTTAACTCTGTTAAACTTAGTGTAGTAGGCAAGTACGTAAAATTAACCAAAACAAAAATTAAACGAAACAGTTTAAACTATTTTTTAATGCGTAGTTTAAAAATACGTAGGTTAAAATGTATGCGAATCCAGTGCAAATGAAGATATACGAATATTCATAAAACTGCAGTTTCAATTTGATAACATTTAACGTTGAAAATAGTAAAACTTATGAATATAGATCAGTACCTAAAAGTGTAGAATTGACTCGAACTAAGGTAATAAATTGGAGGTAAACCTGGCTTTCAGCGGAATATTAGAATAGTCAGCGTTGAAAATATCCTGACAAATCGTTTTTAAGCGCCGTTCTGACTGCAAAGATAACTCTGCAGTTCTGCACAAAAGCCTTGCATCTACATAATCGATGGCTTATTGGCATTCCCCCTTTACTTCTAAATTGCAAATTTTCCGCACGATTTCCCTTCACGGAATAAATTTACAAGCAAGCCAAAACGTAAATATTTCCCGGACTTTTTACTCGTATTTCTGTTGTTGATTTTGCCCTTATCGACTTTTAAGCTTTTCAACTTCTCGCTCGTGAAGAATCCTTATTATCGATTGTTAGCAAATTGGTTGAATATTAAGTAGCTTTTTGTTTCAGTTACTCTGGTACGTAACAAACTGTATTGTAATGTTTATCGTTAATTCATCAGTTATGAAGATAATATAATGAAGGTAATAGGCAATAATAAACGCTTTCTACACTCATAGCCCCACAGTAGGATTTTCTCCTGTGTCGTGGGTGCCATGGACATACAAAGACGAATGCACAAACACCCAGACCCAGAAAAGAAATTTAAACTCATCATTCAGATCGAACTCGGGACCCAATGCATGTCAGACCGATATGGTGACCGCCCCACCACGTGGGTCGTCAATAATGAGTGGTACTATTTCGTTTTATCAGGTTTTTGCTTTAAATCAATCAGTTCCCAGACCAACAGATGCCTTTCATGACGAAATTACAAAAATATTTAGAAAAATATACCAATCATACTTGGCCAGTATGTTGGTCTATAGACTGAACAATTTGTATTATTAGATCTCAGTCATCTTTGTCTCTATCTCTATCTGTGCCCAGCAATAGGACATAAATAGATCGATTCTTAAAAAAATAATGTCATGGACACTAAATAACAAAGGCGAAGAACAGATGCAGAATACAAAGCATTCGTGCAATTTTTGAAATAGCAGCAAATGGCGTAGTGATTGGCGCAGAAAATGTGTCTGGTAAATTTAGGTCCATTGCGATGCGACAAATGACAGCTGGCACACTTTTTAAGAACTATTACCGCAGTAAACTTTTCATAGCGACATTTCAAATTACGCGTATTATAATATTTTTTTGAATTATTCTTAGTACTCTGGGCTATATGGTACTATAATTATGTTTATTTTCCACTTTTGCTTTGAGTTTTTTCCCTCATTTTGTATGGAGCATAAACTAAACTGCTCTACTGCGGATTGATGATGTAGTGTTGGGTTGCGAGTTTCCTTTACTGTTCAACACAGATTTGTTCTTAGAAAGAAGAACTGAAATGGTAGATGGGATACGGATGGATGAATAAACATCGGGATGGAACTCTTCAGCCCATTTCGCTGTCGCGATCAGAGAACATGCCCTAAACATTCTACATTTGATGAATTGAATACTACTGGCAATGGAAGTCGATGTTTTTTTTTTTTTGAAATTGCAATCTACAGTCTCATTACATCTGTGTTCGATCTACAATTTTTTTCACTGAAACTCGAAAACATTATTTAAATCATTAATTAATGTGAAACTTTACAACAACCCTAAAATTACAGAGTTCTTAACTGCTGATAAGAACGCAAAAAAAGCTTCCAATACAATTCGAAGATCGCGCCTTAAACAGACATATTGCTTCATCATGTAATAAACAAAAGTAATTACTAAATTGCTCGAGCCGAGATCGTGGCCCTACAAAGCCTCTAAATTTATTATTCCCTTGCCTCCAGGGCAAATAAATCTAACCAGAGCTTAGGTAAATAAAAACAGTTATTTTTAATTATGTCGGCGTGTTTTCCAAAGTACTACGTAGAGCTTTTTTGCGGCTTGAACACTAGCTAGTAACATAATTCTTGAAATAAGTCAAGTAAATTATTCTTCCGTTTCAGTTTGCGTTTTTCATGAATTAATTTCAGCAGTTATTCATTATGTAAATTATATGAACGCTCGGTTTACCATTTTCATTCTTAGTTTTGTTTATTTAAGCGTTGGTTTTTTGAAGAATGAAATTGAAGTGAAAGAAAATAATAATATGTACTTTCTACCTGATCCATACATACCCGTTATTAAACCTAAACTGAATAGGAAGCATGTATGAAGTCAGTTATACAATGTTACTGAGTGAAGAGTTGTTTCTCCCTTAGAACATAGAAGCTTATAATTCTTCTATTATAGGTTATAAGTAAGTAAGGCAGCCTGTCACCAGAGTAGAAGCACAAAGGATACCGCCTTCGAAGTTTAAGTAAAATATACTTTTTAAAATATTTTTTTAATGCCATAGGTACACTATTTAGTAAAAATAGTAGTACTTTAGTAGTAGTCGTTTTTTATATGTTTTCATCTTATTTAAATTTAAATTTGACTGCGTAGAATACCATAAATATTATATTGTAACTGCAACTCAAAGTGGATATAAAACATAACTGTAAACGTTTACTGGATAACGTTTCAGATGTAGAGTCACGTACTTCTGCATCCGTCTTTTATTACAGATAGATTTACGACTATCCACTAAAATACACGACTATCTTGTCTCACTGTAAACGAATAACTTTATATTTTATGGTTATATAACTCTGTATTCAAAGAATGATAAGAATGTTGTCAACGAGAAAGAAATCTATAAATAAAAGAAAATTTGATAGACGATTATACAGAGGTGTGTATTTGCAGAATATTGGAAAACAATTATATAAACATAGGAAAAAAAAAATTGTAATCGTTCGAAGGTAATAGCATAATTGATCCATTTGAAATACAATAAGTACTACATACTGATACATTTTAAAAACGGTAAAAGTAAATGAAGAAAATTACATTCACTTACACACAGCCACACACTCATTACATCGTTATGACAGTTTCATTTGACAACTTGATGGCAGCAAAGGGAAAAGAAATAAAGGTGGTTCCGCGAGTAATGTGAAAACCATTATTTGCTTTTAAAATATACTTTTTCTCACGAATAATTGTTGTTCATTAATTTAAGTAAAGATACATATTCAAGTTCATTCGATACACATCTATATCAAGTTTAAAATGATTGCAGTCTTACCTGAAGCTGAGAACTAGTGGAATTAGACGATTATTTGATAGTTATATAAATGCACGATTTATATAACTATTCAGCTTAACAAATACATTAGTACATCGCATATCGCTCACTATAAGTCCAATCAGTATGTTACGAACATATTCTTTTCTATAATAGATGATATTCAAATGTGTGTCACTATTTGAATAATGGTGCGACCTTTTTGATTCCACAATCATCTCTCTCATGAATATTTACACAAATCTTGTCTTGAAACAAAGATTTACAATTTGTTATTATTGTTTTCGAATGTTTATTTTATATCGATTATTTGTTTTAATGTAATGTGTGCCTTCTCACGAAGGCAGTGCTTGTTTATATGCAACTGGTTAAACGTAAGATTTGCTTATGGACTGAACACACAAAATTTGCTTATGGACTGAAAACACTGAAGGATACCTTAAAAAGTTTTTAAAGGAATTACGGATCTTAAGGCATTCTTTATAATCTATGTCACTACGTAAAAAAGTGTTTTTATGTTAATAACAATAGTTACGTTAAACGCCAAGAAAGTAGAAATAAGTCTTTTAAATAAAATTTTATACTTTAGCTATTAAACACATTATTTATTTTTTTTCCGTAAAATCCATGTTTAGATACTTTTAGTTGAACCGTTTAGATATATTCGTTCCTTATGACACTAATGGAAATAACTTGATACGTAATTGATAGTAATAACTAAAAAAAAAAAAGATTAAGATCTAAATTTAGGCGGCCACGTAAAGTTTGGTACACTTCGCAAGTACTTGAAAACTTTTCCGTAAAAGTATCTAAGAGTTACTTTCTAATATGCACATGGTTTCGTAAAATCAGAGATGCTTAAAAGTTCTCAGCTCCGTTACCCTTGTGTATTGTTAATTTGTAAAAATAGGCATAACATTTAACATGTCCAAAGAACTAATCAGTAAAAAAATCAGTTATGGCCATTCATTTGATTTTTGCCTTAAGCAGAGTTTGTAATGGATTTCCATATACAAGGATTCATTTTGTTAAGTGTTTTCCCTGTTCAAATCCTATGCAAACTACTTTATCCACCCTTGAATCCAAGTTTCACCTGCAAAGTAATAATAACGTAATCTAAAGAATAAAATATTCATAAGAATAAAAGGAGCCTTACAAAAAGGGTTATTAAGCCTACCATTCGATAAGGTTTAAAAACTACCATTTCCTTGACTAAACGAGTTTTGTTTTTATGATGGAGTCCGTCGATTTTAATTTTGTCCTGGATAAACATTAATGACCGTGTTATTAAAGTTTTTAGCGTACGAGAATATTGTGGTTGAAATATTTTTCAGGAAATGTTTTATGGAAATGCGCTTGGTTAAGGTAAAACGTTATGAGCGGCGTATTTAACATAAGTATAAGTGTTTGGTATATTTTTAAACAGGCTAATTCATTTATTGAACATGGAGGAAGCAAAAGATGTAAAAGAAATAAAAAATAATGAAGGAATTTTGACTAACGAGTAGTATAAATTTAAAGATATTCAGCTAGTACATTTTTTTAGTATGGAAGTAGCAAACGAGCATGCAGCCCTCCTAATGGTAAGTGGCTACTGCTGCCCATGGACATCTGTAATCAACCCTAGGTAAGATCAAAGTCTCACCTAAGGTTGCCCACAGATGCGTTGCAACCCCTGAGGACTAAGATGAAAAGCCCCGGAATAGTATGTCTCCCTTACCACACCCTTCAGAACAGAACACAGCAGCGCTTAACACTGCAGTTATGAGGCAGAAATAGGTGTGCCGGTGGTGCTTCCGGAGTCAAACCATAAAGAGTTCTACCACCTTCGAATCTTGTAATCTTATTTCCAGCCTTCAAATTATATTCTTATAAAAATTTCACCATATTCGGTTAAGCGGTTTGGCCCTGAAAACGTAGCAGCCAGACATGCATATTTTCGCATCTACTCGCATTTATATCTGATTGAAGTTACAAACAAGCTTGCAGTCCTCAGGACGGTAAGTGGTGACTGCCGCTTATGTACAACTGTAAGCAACTTCATATAGAACAGGGGTCTATCTGACCTATCTGAAGTCGATCACAGATGCGTTGCTGCTCGCGAGGACTTATATGGTTGCCTCAAACATATGAAAGTCGGCAACCTTCCATTAAAACGCAATAACTGCTTCACGCTAAACATATGTAGGTGTGGCGGTGGCACTTCCCCGACTGAACTGGTTCTACCACCTAGTAAGTATAATAATTATCATATTCTTTATTTATTTTCCTCCTCACAAAATTTTGTTTTAAACGTTACATTCACATGACATACATTCAATCGTGAGTATTTTTGATAGGCTGGAGTCCGTACTAGGATAGCCTGTATGACAAATCTCCAGGCCCATGCCCCAGAACAGTTGACACTAAAGATAATTTCAAAAGTAAAAATATATAAGATGGTAACCTTTAATTAGTTTTAATTAACATACTTAATTTGAAAAGAAAGATATACAGTGCAGCGTCGTGTGTGTGAGTATGTGTGTGTGTGGTGTGCGTTTGTGCATGCGTGTAAGTCTGTATATAAATAAATGGATTTTTAAATTATGATAAAATTGCTAATAGATTTTCAGTTGTTTCATAATTAAAATAGTATTAGTATGAAATAAACTGAAATATTTTTGTCAAAGTTAAAAATAAAACTGTTGGTTTAAAGTGTACTTTGCCTCAAAGTTCTCATTTGTTTTAAAAATGTATTCACTGAAATGGTTTTATGAAAAAGCGGTCTGGTTCCGCTAATGCACGTCGCAGACTCGTTGGACGAAGCTGGAATATTTCAGGTATTTTTAGACACGTCCGTCGGGCACATACATAATATACCATAGATAGGAAACTGTGATGCCTGCCTGGATTAGATGACATTTTAAATTCCAATAATTTTCTTTTATTTCCCCGTGTAGACTTTTGTCATGAATATATTAAACTACCTTTTGCCTGTGGTTCCGCCAGGGTCGATCTTGTTTACCAAAATTATCATCCTATGTGTAATAGCAGTTATAAACTATCAGTGTGCCAAATTACATTCAATTTGATTTTAGTAGTTTTTCCGAGAAAAAGTAGCAAACATTCATTCATTATCACAAATTTTCGCATTTATAAAATTTTGAAGAAAATAATCTTTTACATAAAATAAAAAAAAAAATGGTATAATAAATTATACCATTTTTTTTTATTAGTTAAATTTGTGTACATATATCACCAAGTTTATAACACAATGGCGACATGTACAAGCCATACATTAAGATAACTATTTGAAGCTTATTTAAGCATAATGGCTATTTTCAAATTTATGCTACGTTTATATATATAAAAGTCTATAAAACATAAATTGTTCATTCATTCGCCATTTCTATAAGGAACAAATACAAAAGTGTAGTATAGTAATAAGAGTGTGGTTTTGCTAATGCAGGACTACGACTGTAGGCGTTTCGAGAATATTTCAGCGGATTTTGTGTCACGTTCGCCGTTGCCACAAGCATTTGTGACACCTGTCATGCCTTCCGTACATGGGGGATAAGATGCGGTTTTATTCTTTTTAACCCCAACGAAGGATAAAGAGGGTTAAGTAAGATAGAGGTTAAGGTGCATAATTTACGTCTTGAAATGTTT
>MOOZ01000017.1:22425-41669 GCA_002930495.1 Cecropterus lyciades | reverse complement strand
TCCCGTACAGAAACTCAATTCACCAAATCATTAACGTTATTAGGCATTCTTTAAATATTTAAATTCTTTTTTAGGCGCGGGTGAAACCGCGGGGATCTGCTAGTGTGTAAATAAAGTTCCATATCCAAAAATAATATATTGATCTTCATCATCATTGAGTAATATTTTTATATGAGTTTTATGTAATATTAACATTTCTTAATTTAAACCCCTTTTAAATCCGAGTATCTGTATTGAACACACAAATCCATCTAGTATCACTTACAATAGTATCAACACAAACAAACAAACTACGCTTAGCGAACAAAGAAAAGTCTCCCTAAACTCAACGTGCAGGAAATAAGATACTAATACCATCTAGGATTAGACGGTAATCCTTATTTTTGTTGGGGGCGTCTGCCGACAAATGGAACTGACAGGCTGCACTGGAAATTAATCGGGGAAAATCTCTTGGAGAAGAGAGGGATGGTATGGTATTAGTTTATCCATAATTATATTAAACACTCACTTGGTATTTTTTCTAAAACGAGTGCCGTCGAACGTACAATGAAGTAACTTCATTATAATGCTATCCTATTGATAGATTCAAAAAATATAAATAATAATATATAATATGTTCATGTATAAATAATAATATATAGGATGTTGTATATCATTTTATTAATAATCATAAGACTCTTTAAAATTACTCGTATCACGAATTATGATAAAGTAAGTTTTTTAAAATGAAAAAGATAGCAGCACTATATACTTACCTTCGGAATAAAATGAGTGTAATTTTACGTACTTGTTGTTGAAACATTTGCTTTTAGGAACAAACAGAAAACAAATGAAACTTTTTACTTTAAATTCTTGTATATTCCTGATAAGCGTAAAATTATTATAATGTACAACAATCGCACTTTTTATAAAATTATGGACAAGTTGAAGTACTTGAATAATGTGAAATTTCTCTAAAAATCGCGGACATATTGAATTCGCTGTCCGCTGAGCCGCAAAAAATTGTATGCACGCTTTCGGATGTGAAGTGGCATTAAATCGCGGCACGTGTGCTGTCTATTAACAGTTGACACTATTGGGATGGAGCCAAGGGTGACTCAGTGCTTCGACATAAATCTACTGAAGCGCGATCAGGAAGCGACGCGGCTTAGCTTTGTTTGAAGTTATTGAGCTTTTTGCACGTCAACCGAGTTTCTAGTAAGAGGAAGCTGCAATAATAATTTGTTGCTTTTAGTAACTCTCTATTTATAGCTTAAGTGCAAGATAAAAAAATGAAAATTATCTTATGGTTTAAGATCTTATGGTTAAAATAATCTTATGGTTTAAGAATTTATTTCTCAAAAGAATAACAAAACATTCACTTGGAGAGAAATAACAATTTAAACATATAATATTACTACTCGACAAGGGTACATGCTAAATTATAACAAACAGATTGTTAACTGTAAATGATGAAGGTATGTGCAGAAGTTCGTACAAGAAATAAGAGAAGAGTTGACTGGAAGTGACAAGGTGAGCGTACCAATTACCTATCCTGATAAAAGCATTTTCTTTAATCTTATTACAATAACATATGTAACAACTTTTAAATAGAAAATAGTCTTACCCAAGGGCTACAAAACTCGCTCGGCACGCCACAAGCGTCCACGTTTTTCAGCAAATTTCGCTACAATTTGCAGTGGATTGTTGTCTGTTGTCTGTATGTCAACTGCTTTTCGTTAGTCAGATACGTCGAGACATAATTACTCAAATACCTCTCAGTTAATTGAATTATCATAACATTAATAACGCAATAATAAACTATTATTGTTTTCACCCGTCACCTCCAACCTACCGCGAAGTTTGTCTAATTATAGAAATATTATAATTATTGCTTAAGTATTCTATATTTATATTAAACATATCTAAAGCAGATCATAGACGTTCTCTTGCTCTCGAAATGAAGCTGAAACGTTTTGGCAACCAGCATGGCGGTGCGGTCACCATACTAAGTCTGACACGCAGTGGATCCCGGGTTCGATTCCCAGCCAGACAGACATCTGAATGATGAGTTTCGATTTCTGGTCTCGGGGTTTGGGTGTTTGTGTATTCGTCTTTGTGTGTCCATGGCACCCTACCCTGAGAAAATCCTACTGTGGGGCTATGAGTGTAGAAAGTGTTTTTTTTTTAATTAATAATTAAGTGTGTCCTTGAAACAACACACATGAAATTTTTCAACTTTGTTCACAGGTTAATCAATGCATATGTGAGTTTATTTCTTTTTGTTTATAAAATCGAAGCAGAAAACGAGCACGCAGTCCACCTTTTGGTAAGTTATCACTGTCGCTCACGAACACACGTAATCCACTCTTCATAGGACAGGGGTTCTACCTGAAGTCAATCACAAATGCGGTGCCAATCGTCAGAACTAAGATCGTTGGCTCAAATTTCAGTCTGCGGTATCGACAACCTTCCAACAAAACGTATGTAATTTGTCACACTAGAAATAAATATGACAGTAGTACCTCTCCGGACAAACCATACTACTACGGCTTACTTATACAAAGTATGTGAAGCAACCATCTTAGTCCTCGGGAGCAGCAGCGTATTTGTGATCGACTTCAGATAGAACTCCGGTGTTTTATGAAATTGATCACAGATGTCCATGGGCGGTAGTAACCACTTACCATCAGGTGGACTGCATGCTCGTTTGCTACTTCAGTCTGATAAAAAGATTACCACCTAGTGTTATTTGGGGTTGACTATTAATGACCATGAGCAGTAATGTCCAATTACCAGATAATAAGGTAGGTAATATGATATTTCACGTTTTACATCACCAGCTATATTCACAAATGGACCAACTCGTAACAATCTACAACCAATTGCTTATCTCTAATGAGACGTGTAATGTTCACAAATTGTGTTGAATAATCTTGACGTAGGGTCCCAAGGCGGCATTAAATATTACCCGACTTCTGCTTTGATGATTATGGAATTACTGATAAACTTGGGAGAATGGTGTATAGATAAGCTTCTGATACTTTAGCTAGGGGAATTATTTCATATCGAAATTGAACAGTTATTGGAGACCTCAATTACTGATAACAGCGGCTGCGACTTTAGATTTTCATAATATTTTATTATATATCATTAAGTAAGGCCTGATAGGAATTTAAATTAGTAAAGTCTAACAGAAGGTACCTGGTTCGATCTCCCTATGATTATGATAAAGACATTTATGTATTATGTAGTACTATTCTGTATTAAATCAATAAAAATATGATCGTATTAAAAAAACAAAATTTATTGTAATATTCATAAAATTTATGAATGCACATGCACGCGGTGACAAACTTAGTTGTGGTTGTTTTGTCCATAAGGTTTGCTTATCATCTCTGTCTAAAACTCACCTGTGTTTTACTCTCCTTCTGGCGTAGTCAAGTAATTTATTACAATATCGCTGCGTTGAGATGAGACAGTTGAACTGTCGATTATTTATTTAACCCTATCAGGATTAACTTTTAAGATAATAAAACAATGTTACAGAGGAACATTGTGATTGCCACCTATTTTACATACAAGGCAACCATTTAAGATTTCCGAAGGGACAACGCAGCTTCAGGTAAAACCCCTTTATTATATGGGTTACAGATGTCCACGGGCCAAAATGATCACATACAAATTACTTTAAACCAATAAAAAATAAATGGCTCGTACCGGTTATTTGTATACTTTTCTTTGTCTGTAGCATTCACAAAGGTCCTATTTGTCCGTGGATAAAAGTAGATAAGGGTGTTTTTAAGCGTTGGCTCCCTTTTCCACACTAATACAATCTTCATAACAAAAGCGTTAATCACCTCTATTCCATAGTGTGACGTGCTTTGTTTATCCCGAGATCCAGTCGATATAAAGCTCTTCAAACACGCAATACCGCTATTATTAGATCTTTAGACAGGATTTCACTCAACACAAGCATTGTTTTTAGACAAAATAAAAACCTACTCGGCTAAACCAATATTGTGTTCTTACAAAAACAAAAGGTAGTTAGCTGTAAGTTCTTTTTTAACATACCTATAAAATAACGTATCTAATCACTCTGATCCATAATACAGATAGCATATACACTCAATAAATTAATAAAAACTATGCAATAAGATGACTTTCATAATTTTCATTGCCCCAATATGTCAAGCTCCTTGATATGAGTAGTTTAAGAAATGCGTTGTCTGTTTGTCAGTATTAAAGGAGTAACTAAGTAGATTACATATTATTTTATCTAATAATCATTTGTTTAAATATTTGTACATGAAGACTGTGCAAGGGTTTATCTTTAAGGTTTGTTTGTATGAATAGTTTTTTTAAGACAGTAAAAAGTAATAATTTAGGTGAGATTTTTTTGTATAAATTACAAAATAGTCTTATAGGGAATTTCAGTGAATGAATATATCCGTAGGAATAGTATAGTTTAAATTTCCATAACAAAATGAACCCCGCAATTCCAAATGTCTCTGGTAGTTTTAAACAAAATTTAATTTAAGTATAAATCATACCTTTGAATAAATTCTTCTGTTTTGGCGAAGGGTTGCACGCACCGAGGCAGACAATAGCGTCCGGAAATAGCACCCGAAAGCATTTTCTATTTTATGTGAGGGTCGGTTGAGGGGCCCGGGTATTAGTCCGAATCCATTCCGTGTCTTCCGGCAGAGTTGGAAACAATCTACTCGTTATTTTATGGGGGGCGGTGTTAGAGCCTTCGGTAAAGAGGTGGGACGGCGTCATATCATTCCAGCCAAATTTTGTAGATTGGATTGAAAGCCGTATCCGATAAGTCAGGTGAAAGCTAAATGAAGTAGGTATATATGTGGATAAATGTAGCAATAATATACCAAATATTTTATTCTTGATAATAACAAAGGTGTCTTTGAAGGTGGTAGAACTCTTTGTGGTTCGATTCCGGAAGCACCACCGCCACACCTATTTCTGCCTAATAACAGTAGTGTTATGCGCTGTTGTGTTCTGTTCTGAAGGGTGTGGTAAGGGAGACATACTTTTTCGAGGCATTCCATCTTAGTCCTCAGGGGTAGCAACGCATCTGTGGCTAACCTTAGGGGATATTTTGATTTTACCCAGGGTTGATTACAGATGTCCATGGGCGGCAGTAGCCACTTACCATCAGGTGGGCTGCAAGCTCGTTTGCTACTTTCATACTAAAAAAAAAACAAAGAAATTAGTGGGTCCAACAATTGGGAACATATTTAACGATAAATGTTTTGTAACACAAACATTCAATTTGACGTTTAAACTCTATATAAAGATTAATTTCGTAGCGTTATGTACTTCTTAAATAGGAATATAGTAATAGCTAGCACCGTTAGATATAGCTAAAGGGTGTGTATGTTATTTAATTCTAGAATACTCATAGAATTATTATATTAGGCAGACCATAGTTACAATTGTAGATGTACTTAATCTTTGTATACAATAACATAAAATTAGTTTTTCCAATAGTCCTTCTAGTTGCAAAATATAAGACACCGATATCAAAACCCATAGTATCTACCTACAAATACGGTTACGAACACAACAAATACAATCAATACTTCATAGCCCATAAATACGGCTTACAATTTCTTCATGCCATTTGATCGGATAGAATGATGCAAGGTTTGCAAACTGCTGGAGTCAGATAACGCATGCGACAATACCCCAAGTGTGTTTGTGGGGTGTCAGCTTTATTATCGCGTTCATAGTCGACTCTCTTATTACGTATGGGTTTTTTGAACTGTAGCATTTGCTATATCTTGTGTGTGAATGGTTGCTATGGACGGTACGCGCTTGAGATCTTAGCAAAGAGAAATTATCCAATGTAGGAGTAATTTGTTGTGGATTTTTTTATTTTTTGAATTTAATTTCCACGGGCTTATCATTACTCAGGAGAAATAAAGGACATTTAGCCGACATCTGATAAAACATTAAAAAAAAATAAAAAAAGAGTACAATTACCACAAACGAGGAGGTCGTTTTAGATACGTTTAGGTCAAATCTAATGTTAAACGTAGTTAAGTCTAAAAAAATGGATTAATCAAATTTCGATGAAAATCGCACATCACATCGCACGGATGTGATGTGCGAAACAGTATAGGCATCCCACACATCATCTCACATCGCGCAACTTTGTCTTAAATTGTACTATATGAACTTTGCTGAGTACCTACCTGAAAGTGCCAACTTCAACGTAATCAAAAGAGAACTTGCAAACTGGACTTTAAAAAATCCTTACAAATACAATGCACTTTTTCTGAATAAAACATGTAATACAGACCTTTAGAGGGTTAACCGCGGTCACGTGACGGGACAGATAAGCGCGCCCCGCGGCGTCTCCGCTATAATTTGTTACTCATCTCGCTTACTGCCGCGATAACTGCTTAAACGACACGTGAATTTAGTTTCAAAGAAAATAAATAACTTTTTGGCTGTTATCGTGAATAACATTTTAAATTGCATAAACGTGCACTGAAAAGAGTAGCTAAGTTTATTTGTTTATAGCCAGTAAATGTTGTAGGAGTAGGATAACGTTTCTTAGAGTCTGCAAATAATTTTGTAAAAATAATACCAAAATTTAATGCCATTTTCAATATCGAAAAGGACGAAAATCGGACTAAAAGCAGGTATTAGTATTGGTATCTTAAACATATATTTTGTTTTTTTCATTTTTTTAAGCATTTTGATGGAGAGTAAGTATAAAGCAAAATATATGTGTATATATTTCTCACCCATTAGTGAGTAAGAAATAATTAGAAATTCTGCCATTATAACGAACTTTATTATACCGAATAAGACACAAAAATGCGTTAATCGGTGACAGTTTAAAACATTACAATTTTATACCTTTTTTCAAAGAACGTATAACCAGTCAGCAAAATTGAGTGAATAAATCTATACATACTATGACCTAGACCTAGGCACATTAATCTCGGCTAATTGGAAGAGCGAGGAATTACGTCCCGGCGCCGGGTTATAACGAGCCTATCCAACTTATTGAGTTTACAACGAGATTCCACGCGAAACTGAAGGCTTTCATCGCCGTGCATGGTTTTTCAAAAATTACCTGAGATAGGTTTGAGATGGACCTATTACAATTAATTCAGCCAAACATGTGTACAGGACAAATTGTTTCAAATTTTAATATTTTCAGTTAAATACAAACTATATTTATACTAAATTATTTAGAAAAACTCAGCCAAGTTGAGTTTATACAAATATAGTTCACGTACCTTCACATAACATGTCAAGAATTTTTCATAAGTGTTTTTTTTTGTAATAATTTGAAATAAAGACAATTTAACAAGCTAAATAATTGTTGAAAAAATACACTTTATTTATGAGCATGTGAGCATCTTTTTTTAAATTATTTCTTAGTATATTAAACTCATATTATGGTACAACGTACTATGCTCTTTAAAGCTCTTTAACGCTCTTTCAAAGTAGAGCGGACAGACAGACGGGGTAGATTTAGTTATAGAGTGACCAACTGGACACCTGGCTTTACAGTGTACAGCTTTATTTCCGTATCACGTAGGGATCTAAATATTCAATTTCTGCGGTGTATAAAATCTGGAAGGATTATGATTATATGAACGTAGATGTTGTTTTAGGTTTTATAACGACTGCCTCACGTAATGTCGAGGTTATGCATCAGAAATATTAATTTAGATCTTTGTTCCAAATCTGGGTGGGATTATTTGTCTTAGCGTATATTATTGCAGAAAATTCACAAAGTAACAGACGTCAACAGTGAATAATAATGTGCTTATCCATTCATTCCTTAATATAATCTTTATTTTAATTATTAAACAGCTTATTGACGGAACAAATTACCTGGCCTTCTTTTCCTATAGAATTAAATCTATGTATCACCCAAGATGACCCGTCATCAATCTCGTCTAATTGGTAAGACTTGCGCGGCGCCGGCGCATTAACGATGTCGTTAGGGGTTCTTATTTACTATATATGTACATGAGATTAATGTTTTTTCTTATAAGGAAATATGTTAGAAAAAAAGGTAACTAGTAACATCGTAAAACATTAAAACAAAAAACCCGACTGCTCAATACGAAATTTTTGTTCATAATGATATATTTTTATTTTTACGTTTATATGAGTTTTTTTTTTTCAAAATAGTCAAATAAAAGTACCATAATATATATTTTCAGATTGGTCTATTTACTAGCTTTCATTGATATCCATATTGAAATAGTAAAAAAAAGTCGTCCCTCCTCCCCCTTCTTGCTGTATTTCCAGGCGCCATTTTCAAAATTTATATAGCCTATATCACTTTCTAAACTGAGACGATTCTAATGATATGTCATAAGACATAATCCGTTTGGGCTGTAGCACGTGCCAAAGAAATTAACAACAAACATACATACATTCATATATACATTACCCTCCTTCTGACGCAGTCAACGCAATAAGGAAAAAAATGCCAAAATGACGCAGGAAAATAAATATTGCCTGAAAATAAATCCTTACACCTATGATTTCCTTTGTTAATAATTCATAAGAAAATCTAAGTATTTATTGGTCACTGACTCCAAAACTTTCATTAGTTTTGTAGAGTCCTAACTGTCTGGCATAAGTTACATAGAAGAGTCGCCAGACACGGACAGCGCGTCCACGGCTATTCAATTGAAACAGAACGTACTCTTTGCCTGAAAGTAAATAAAACGAGCACAGCACGCACTCTTTCGATATCGAATGTCTCTTCTACGTAACTTGTCTTAGGGGTAATAACCGTTTCTAATCAAGTCACACGCATTGAGATTAGTTTACACTAATCGATACAGTTGATTCACACTTTGTGCGAAGAAGTGCCGTTAAAAGTGTCTCAAATAAATTGATTTGATTCAATATTACACGGAAAAAAATGTATTTTAAATTGGTGCTTCTGTTTTTCGCGGGCGGTGTAGTGCTTACAAGTTGTAATGATCTGTTGGTTGGCGACATAAGTAATGGCCAGCTGCTGTACCACACGGTAGCGCAGTATCAACCGATTTCTTGGACTAGAAGAACTAAGTTCATTTTCTTCAATAGCCCGGAATTTACCATAATTCGTGTAAGTATAATTAACATAATTATAAGGTAGTGTTTGTTAAATCTTAAAAAGTTTATTTATTGGGTACTAAGCCGTAGCAGAATAGAAACGTTTTAGTTTTAATTTAATTCGAAGGATTAAGAATATATTTATAGTATATGCCTTAACGTAACATTTAGCCTTTATTTGATTAAAATATTCTGTTGTATCATAAATTATGACAATTTCAAGTTATATTACACTAGCGCATGCCCGCGTCTCCTCCCGCTTCAGTCATGTTAACCACGATCAAGAGTGCCCTGTGTTAATTCAGATCATAAACTATCTGTGTGGCAAATTCCAGCTAAATCCGACGAGAAGTTTTTGCGTGTAAGAGTAACAAACACGCGTAACACGGAACACAAATTTCGCATTTATATCTAAGTAACTTATTTCCGCGGCTCCGCCCGTTTTAGTCATGTGTACCATGATAATGAATATGCTTTGTGATAACCAATGCTATAAATCTGTTTGCCATCAGCGAAATTAAATTTTAGCGTTAAAAAATAACAAACACACAAACATCCTCATAAACTTTCGCACGTATAACATTAGCAAGATCTTTTAAAGAAGTACAAAACCGCATGGAATAGCTACTTATAAATACATTTCGTATAATGGATGCTATTTTTATTTCCAGGGAATTAAGGTACACGACAACTTAAATTCAAACGCTACAGCCAACATCCTCGTCGGAGGAATAGGACACACATACGTGAATTTAAAATTGAAGAGTGAGAAAGGAAAACCCCTTGACTATGATATAGAAATTTACGCATAAAATATTGTAGTATGCGTGTGACTACATTAATGAAAGAAATTATGACGTTCTAGAACATTTCTCGTTGATGTGCATTTTTATTAATAATCCATTACTTCATTAAGTATCCGATAAGTATCCTAATGAGGCTTCCACACTATGATATTGGATCTGCCAATTTTATTTTATTTGGCAAAATTATTATTTAATATTTATTTATGTTTTTTAATACATTAATGTTAACGTATTATATATCTATCATACTAAAGATTAGAAACTATTACAGATACAGGCAAATGTAATAGTTAGGTTATCTATACATATAAATATAAAATAAAATTGAAGTGTCTTTTTGTAATGTCAAAAAACAGCTTTTTCACAAATTCATATGGAAGTATATACGATACTGATAACAAAACATCAATTACTATAATTTTTGTCTGTCTGTCTGTCTGTTTGTTCTGGGTAATCTCTGAAACCGCTGGACCGATTTTGACGGGACTTTCACTGTTGGATAGCTGATGTCATAAGGCGTAACTACTTGCATTTTATATGATGGAGTTAGGGTTCCGCACAAAAATAATTAAACTACGCGCGTTCAACGCGCACGCAGTCACCGTCACTGCCTCTAATGTCAGTAGCTATCAGGTCAATAATTTCGCCTGTATGTTACCATGTCGGGACTCAGCTCGTAAAAAAACATAAATATAATAAGAGTCAGGACTTTGGAATAATGATATTTTGACAAAATACTTATTCCTAAATAATATAGATATATTAATTGTTGTAAATATGGCGTTACATAAATCTTTAAGGTGAACGATATTCCAAAAACAAGTAACAGTATCCTATATATTTACGATATCCTATTATATAGACGACCTGCGTGGTGGACCGGTCACCATACCGGTCTGACACGCAGTGGGTCCCGGACTAGATCCCCGGCCAGACAGAAATCTGAATGAAGAGTTTGGACTTTTCTGGGTCTGGGTGTTTGTGTATTCGTCTTTGTGTGTCCATGGCACCCACGTCACAGGAGAAAATCCTAGTGTGGGGCTATGAGCGTAGAAAGCGTGTGTTTGTATGTGTGTTAATATTTAAATTATCACGTAATGTCTTAAAACTTATAATACTCAGGTACGAATATTTTTATTCCAATCGTTATACCGTTAATATAACTATTTATTTTCATTCATGATTATAAATTAACATTTATATTCAATTCAGTTACAAAGACGTCCATACACTTATGAAAAATTGTTATAGGTTTGCGAAATGTGTAATTTGAACGTGAAAACAATCTTGCTTGTTTGTTATTCTAATTATTGTAATTACTGATATGAATACATTTATGTAGTGTAATAGACATATCGCGTGACTGTAATTAACAAAGATGTACGAAACACTTTCTTTTAATGACAGTAGCACACTCTATACTTTTTGTAATAGCAAAACACTATGTTTTTCTAATAATATGAAAGTATAAAGTGATAGAACCGGTGCAGCTCGGCCCGAGAAATACCATCGCCACACTTACTTCAAGCGTGAAGCAGTTCTTGCGTGGACGGGTGCGGTTGCCGGCAGACTTACAGGTGGAGCGGCCATCTTAGTCCTCGTAAGCAGCAACGCATCTGTGATCAACTTTAGATAGAACCCCTGTTCTATGTGAAGTTATTATATGTTACGGGTACTCACGATTTTTATGGCCAATATTTCGACCCAGTTACTAAAAAGAAATTCAAAAACCGATGTATCCGTAATATATTATAATGTATCAATACCGCGATAATATTATGACCATGTATGTATCGATCGACCGATCATTAATTTACCGTGTAATCTTCAGACTAACCACTGTGATCAGCATCTGGGTTTCGATGTTGTATTCCGGTGTGTGTAAAAGAAATGTAATGAGAAAAAGTTGAAAGTAAGCTTATTCGAACGCTATTTCGAACCCGTTTATATCCCACTTCTTTCCCCCGATAAGAAAGAAAGTTTTACTGAAGTTTTAACTCATGCAGAAATTCAGGTAGGGTTTTAGTTCGGCTAGTTCTGCTTGGACGTGATTTCAAATATTTATTGCTACTAGAAGGAATAAGAGGTGAACAGCGCTTTGTACACAGATTCAATAGAATCTTAGAAAAGAAAAGCGAAAGCGAAGCTTACAAAAGTGTAGTGAAGCGACGAAAGAAAAATAAAATACAAAGTGTGCGGTTGGGAAAACATAAATAATGTATACTGTTAAATAAAAGATATACCAAGCGTTCAACATACTAATCGTTTGCACTAAATTACATCAAGGAATATGAATAAGGCAAAATTTTTAACCGCTACTTTCAACTGGGTGAACCGATTTTGACAATTTTTATTCATTTAAAGTTGGTGCTTCCCATGGTGTCCCATTTTAATTTGGTTCAATTCTAACCAAGGCATCCATAAAAAAAAACCACATAAGTTTTAAATATGCATTTAGTGTGTGCGCGACAAATAAACGAATAACTCGATTCTCATGAAACTTGAACTGAACATTAGGTATCTAAGTTGAAATGATATAAGGAAAAATGTGATCTTCTACTCTTCGATCCTGATGATTTAGGTAGGTAGGTACTGCTGGCCAAAACCAATGAAGTTAGTTATTTGATGTTTACGATTGCGCTCATATTTTATACTTGTAGAACATAGTTTCGTCGTTGTAATCTATCAAAATATGTTGAGCGCAGACTTCGGAATTATATACTATGTACTGTGTATGAAAGAAAGTAACATATATTTAAATTATTTTTTTTTTGTTTTGTTGCCATAGAAGTCGGTTTCTATTTTTTTGTTAAAAATTTTTTTCTTCATTCAAATTGTTACTTAATGATGAAAGCACATTTCGTTTCATAGATATATTACATAACAAAATATGTAATAATTTTACAATGAAAATATATTTACAAAGTATCATATTAATATACATACGAACACTAATTCATACAGTCTTCCTATTCCTGACATACAAGAATACTCAACTAGATCTAGATTTTAATGTACAAAAACACAACCAGTGGCTAAATAACAACGCCAACTATATTTTCATCTTAAAAGATACGACTTTTTGTTTATCTTCAACATGCACATTACACATGTCGACGTCCCAAACCCGTTGTATTTCGCAGAAGAGACGAAGGGCAAATTGTATCAGCGGTCGCAGAGGCAGACGGAGTGCTGTGTGACAGCGGGACCAAATTGGAGACGACAACATGCTTTTAGCGTGGCTCAGCCCCTGCGGATAGTGGTGGAATAGGATCAGCGAGTTTTAAGATGCAAGGCATAAGCGACAAGCGTGAAGAGGGAAACCTCACGAGTATTGAAACCTACGTTTAGAGTGACATTTTATGATATGAACATTTCTACTTGAATGATATCTAATATATAAACATTAAAACAATATTTATTTTTGCTTGCTATACTTGTAATATATTCCTAAAGGTCATCTTTTCCCGAAAACGGAGCAACAACTTCAAGAGCAAGAGCATTATCTTCAAGTCTAGACTAGGTACGATTTAAGTACCTACCTGATTGATAAAGTTTTTTTATCCGTCCAATGGCTAAGGAAATTATACGATACTAACATTACAAGTATCTAATCTGAAGTTAAGAAATTAATACATTAACTATTTTAAATCATCCTTACGTAGAAGCTAGCGATAATCGACAGCATCACTTGTTTTAGAAATCTAGATATGTTTCTTATACACTTGAACCACGCAACAAAACCGTCTCTTTGCCAGTAACTATTATAAGACATTGTTTCAAGGAGCTATATTCAAACTTCAACAACGCAGTTAACAATTTATCTTCACTGAAGCCTTTTGCATTATGCGCCGGTCTAAGTACCAACCATTAATACGTAATAAATAAAGTTTTAACGCACGTTGATATTTATGTCCAAAGTTGAGAGGTTAAACAATAAGGTGAAGAGCCCGACAAATATTTATATAGTATATTTAGACATTGGTGTGTTTGTTAGTTTTCGTGTAACTTGTGTATGACTTGGACTACTGAAGTTACGCAGTATTTGTGATTTATCTAGACTTTGATATATACGTAGCTATACTAGGATTTAAATTTATCAAAACTGTTACTTGGCTATGTACGCTATCAAATATATAGTATACGTTTCAAAATACGGAACTGTTAATTTATTAACACATTCTATATAAATATAGACCAGAGTTGACTTATATCACAATGTCTAAGTTAATTTAGTTCCAAAATTCAGATCATAATATTATAAAGCTTATGTAGTATTAAATTTACAAAATATATGACATTGCATTGTAGTAGGTACGTAATAAATAAATTTTAACTAGCAATACTCAAAATTTATGTACTTATTAGTAAAAATTGAGAGTCGCGCGATATATTACACATTATTCTTTAACTAAAATCATTTATAATTGTAGTTATTAAGTCTATGCATCTATGCATAAAAAGTAACTTAATAACATAATAGCGAAGATATAACTATAGATATAATTTTATAGCGAAGTATTTGAAGTGTTATACAAACTTCATTAAAAAGTAACCGTTCCGTTTATTTGAACAATGGTCTTCGCTCATATGCTCCGTAGACCATGATAAGTGTAAGTAACAACTGTTATAAGTCACGCGTAAAGTGATTACGGGGACTAATGGGGACCAAAGCCATCCCCTCCTTCCAGCCCAGTCCAGGATGTCCCGAATTGACGCGGACTAGCCCGAACCGATGCAATGTAGGAACTGTGGGAAGAGCATCGTCTATGACAGCGTGGAAGAATCCAAAGCGAGTCGGTAACTTTCAGGATTACATTGCAAGCTCTCACTGTGCATCTCTGTCTCACTTTTCATTTTAAAATTTAGTAGGTGGCAGAACTCTTCGTGCATCGACTCCGGCACCACCACCTCTAATGTGTCTGGTGTGGTTGTGTCTTGGTCTGAAAGATGTCGTAAGGGTAACATACTTGTTCAACTTCAAGTAAGACTTATCTAAAGTCGAGGTGTTATTACAAATGGGTGGCAATAGTCCCTTACTTTTACTTGACTTACTTTTTACTTGAGGTAGACTGCATTCTCATTTGCTACTTGGTTATTATTACAAAATAGAACGAGAAAATAGCTTCAAATCTCAAAACTGAAAGACGCACCGTTGAAAGAGGCGTAGTACGGACTGTAATATTTTTTGCGTAAATTCAAGGATTTACAAACCGTCTAAATCAAACATTACATACATTGCTGCTCACATCACTTTTAAGTATCTTATATCTTGTAAGAATATACGCTTCACGATACTCTACGAATTAAAAATTGCTACAGTAATTTATATCGCAATCTAATCACAAAGATTTCCGTCACCTTTAACGAAACAAAACAATAATAATCTCATTATTGTTATGGAATATAATATAATACTTATAATTTATTACTTTAATAGTTTACTCTTTGTACCTTTAAATAAATTACCTTTAAATAATAAATAAAGTTATCAATTAATTTAAGTCAAACTGACATTCGTAGAATCATTACTTTTTAATGGAAGATTTATCTGAAGACGCCTCGAATATATTAATAATGTAAGTTCTTCAGAATGTTTGAGTGCATATTTATCTATGAGTTGATTCATTGCTTTAGGGTTATTATAAGGCTTATACATAGTTGAATGATGTGACATGCCACCTAATCGGCCATTTGACACAATCTAGTTTAATTTAATGCAATTGTCATTAATTAATGTATTACATTATCAGAAGCTGATGACTACGATTCTAAATATAGCGATGTCATAACGATTTGTAAGAGTCCGATCAATAGGCAAACTTTCTTGCTATGACTCAAGTTATCGGCCATTTGTCATCAGTATGTTGTGTAGTGGTATAATGTAAGCTTTAGAAGCTTTCCTGTGAGTCGAAAATTATTTTATAATAAAGAAGTTTTGGAAGAATTCAATTAATTCTACCTACTCTACCGTTCTATATCTTTACCTTTATATTACCTAACTACGTCAGTAGGAAGGTAATGATTTTCGAGCGTATATTTGTATGTATGTATATATGTCCATTTCTTTGGCACACGCTACCGCCGAAACAGCTTGACGGATTGTGACTTATGACGATGTATGACGACTTTTTTACTATACCATTTTAAAAAAATATATATTATATAATACTTATTTGTTACTATTTTGACGAAACTCATAAAAGCGTTAACTTAAACATATTATTAACAACATAAGAAACATTTATGAAAACAAACAACCCGCTTTCTAAAGAAAACTTTTGTTACAAATTACTAAAATAATAATAATTACTTTTGTTTTTGTCATTTGTTGTCATAAAATCTATAGATTGACTATAGATTGTATTGTCAGTTGTCATCGACACAATAATATGTATATTTAATAATGTTCATATTCTTAGTAATATTGGTTCCACCTATTAATAAATTATAATAAAATAATTTACAAATAGGCACCTACTACTAGTCTAGTACCTATCTTTAACGAATCTAAATCGAATCAATTTACCCGCAAATTAGGGCAAGTCGAGTTGTTGCCCATTTGTCATGTTCATTTCGATACAAATGTGTGGAACAATTAACTTGCGATTAATTATATCATATTCTAATTGAAATCTCTCTAAAATAACATGATGTAGTCAACAATTTTATCTACTACGAAAGTACTCTGTGATTTTACTTCGGAGGGACCATCAAATTATTTATTTCTACCTAATAACAGCAGTATAAACGCTATTCTGTTTTGGTTTGAGAGATGTGATAAAAGGGGGAACAATGCCCGAGGCGAATCAACGTCATCTTTATGGGTAGCAACTCATCTGTGGACATCGACAGACAGGATGATCAGAATTGGGAATGATTGTAGGCGTCTACTATTGGCAGTGGCCACTTACTCCTATATTAGGAAAAATATACTCCTCAATGTTTTTGACGACCCGCGTGACGTAGCGGTCACAAAATAAGTCTGGTACGGCGGAATGAATATCCGAATGTAGAATAGGGAATTTAGATTTCTGCTCTGGGCCAAAAACATCAAAATATACAGATGTTTGTGTATTCGTCTTTGTACGGACGAGTGAACACATGTCCATGGTACCCACGCAGGGACGGCCCTAACATAAGACTAACGGAGCGGCCACTGTAGGCACCAAGCTCCAGAGGGAGTCTCACAGTTCGATCGAAAATCGACTAATTAGCCATAAACTTAAGATTTTGTCGAGATCTTTCCAGTTTCATGGTCGCACAACTGAGACTTTAGGGACAAGCGAGGTGTGTCAAAATTGAATATTGCTACAAACAAATAATAATAATAATACACTTCATTAAAATTCCTCTGTGATATACTTATTAGAGGTGTGCTAATTAAAATTCATAATATAATTAATAATCATGAAAACATTTAACATTTATAATTACAATTTAATTATTTCGATAAATTATTCATGTCATTCATAATACTTTTTTCATCAGCATTTCTTTTAATTTACTTTTAAAACATACAGCAGTCATTTCTTTTATGTCATCCGGTAAATGATTAAAAATTTTTGGTCCCAGTATGTGTACACTATCGCTAAAGAAACTTGTTTTGGAATTTGTGTATGGTAATACATTAAAAAATTTCCCCGTCTTTCGTAGTCTTTTGGTATATTCTATATCAAAGAAACTCAGGTTATTCTTCTAGTATATATAAAGATTGCTATGTTAAGAAATTTAATGCAGTAAATGCTGATCTACAACTATTTCTTGGACGTCTTGGACTCACACCTAGTATAACACGTACACATGTTTTTTGAAGTCTGAATTTTTTTACGATATCCACTGAGTTTCTCCAGTGGATAATACTATATCTCAGATTGGACAGCACAAATCCGTAATACGCCACGATAGCAGCCTGCTTGGAAATATTTTGTGCAAGTGTTCTGAAAGCGAATACGAAACGACTATGCACACCTCAAAAACTTACCTCAGACCGTAAGTGCGCCCATGATACAGAAGAAAATCCTAGTGTGGGGCTATGAGAGAAAAAAGTGTTATTTACTTACACAATTATATATATGCCAATATACATATTTTAAGGTAGAACCAGTGGGTTTGACCTGGGGTTTATCACCGTCACACCTATTTCTAGCATTAAGCAGTTCTTGCGTTTCGGTAGAAGGATGAGGTTACCGGTTCACTTACATATGTGGTGACAATAGTCCTCGAGAGTAGCAACGCATCTGTTCCTTCATATAACACAGGGGTCATATCCCTATCTTATACGAATTTTCTAACATATGTCCATGGGCCGCAATGATCACTTATCATCAGGTAGACTGCATCCTCGTTTGCTAATTTAGTCGGATAAAAAAATGAATATAACACCTTCAATTGAGTAGATTACCCGCTAAAGAACAATCAGCTTGCATGTGACAACTCGACTTATCGGTCATTTGTCATCGTCGCATTGAGTCGAGTGGGGAGCAATTAGCACAGTCAGTGGTGTCGGGTTCTGGCAATCAATCCATCGCAATATACGGAAAAATAAAAAGCCTGTGCCACGTTTTATCTCAGCGTGGAATGAACGAGTCAATTAAGTAATGCTAAAAAAACATTTTGCGCTGGTTTCAACTGATTTTTCTGTGGCTGTTACATTTTATTCGAGATTTATTTTTACAGATTTATTTCCCTGTTTTGTAATTTCCTGAAAATTAACTTTTATCTTGGAAGCCTTTTTTTAATTTAAAATTTTACATCACACTTCATTTGGAAACCCACTGTTTAGCAAAACGTTGGTCAAATGAGGACCTTGTAATCTTATTGAAAGAATTCTCGGGCATGTAAATTTCCCTTAACCGTTAAAGCATGCAATAATGTGTTTCTGATGACATTTTTCTCAAGATATCAATACATGGAAGATTGTAATCCGTATCACAGTTGATTTTTTTTAATGCATAATACGTTTTAGCTTCGTGTTTATTTTATCAAATACAGTCAGGCGAACAAAGGTCAAACCCAGTTTAGCGATTTAATTGAATCAGACATATAACAATTCAATTTATACATTGAAAATGTAACTGCGTTGAAATTATTCAGTGAAATTTATTATTAAACAGTGGCACGCAATTAAAGCTACGTATCAATTCAATATCGTTTATTTGGACACCTTTATTAACATCATGTCTTACCGATAACGAGTAAAAGACAAGCGATAGTGACATGTCCGACACGATAAATTTATGTTTTCAAAAACATGTATAACTGTTGTAGACACAATTTTATTAACTTGTTATAATACTGATATTAAATTCAAATTTATGAAAGATGGTCATTACATCTATACTAATATTATAA